>JADRCO010001561.1:0-18519 GCA_021464525.1 Rhizophagus sp. LPA8_4_AMF | reverse complement strand
AGAAAAAAAACTGCCGGTGGGAAAATAAAAAAAGGAGGGGTATAAATAAAAAAAACAAAAAAACGTATCAATAACAAAAGAAACAAACAATCACGTGATTACGTGTTAATCGTGTTATGATACGAAATGAGTCAAATGATTATAAAATTATTGGTTTAAAAATTCCGTATAAATTAATTTTTCCGTTACATTCCGTATATATAAATTTTTTTGAAAAAATGCTCGAAAATGAATTGTGTATTAAATATACGGAATTGTTATACGGAATCTTTAAAAATGTATGATAATTGTATACAAAACGTATCATTTCCGTATATGGATTTTTTATAGGGCATGTTTAACTTTTCTTTTCTTCTTCATAAGATACTTTGCATTATTTAAGAATTAAAGGTCATATAGCATAATTAGCATATGGCTTCAGTGATAGAGCAGTTTTAAGTTTATTTCAGCATTTAAATGTTTTATTAATGCAACACCCTTCATTTAGAAATTCTTAATAGTTTTGAAAACATGACATCCTTTGCAAGCTTTATTTTGTTAGTTCAATATTGTGGCGTGGTAAGGAGGAAAAAGAGAAATAAACAATTTAATTGAAGTGTAACAACGTATCAGAAGTCACGTGTGAACCTATTAATAAATCTAATGACATTTACTAGTCGAAAAATTCCGCAATCACGTGACATACATTTAAATCATCACTGAAGTCATTTTCACTGTTTATCTGAGGAACAGTTTTTTTTTTTGAGTGGGTAAAAACTTATTTGCTGATACATAATGACGCCAATTCAGAATATTTCGGGCACATGACTACTGCGACTGTATACGAGCTTCCGGTCGGTAGTATTTTCGGTCGGATTTTGTTGTACAAAAATCACCTAATAAAATTTTTTTTATTTTCGATCGAAAATTGAACTGCTTTAGATTGAAATTTAGTTCGAACTTCTTATATTGATATATTTTTTTTCTTAAATGTCACGTAAACGCAAAGAATTACAGCAAGTAATAGAAGAAAAACTTATTGAAACCATATTATTAGAGTTAGACGAAGATAATACAGATTCAGACGATGAACAGGAAGATATGTCTGAAATTTTTACTTTAGAGCTTCGGACTTTTTGAATTTGTTGAGAAGAACATAATTGAAAAAAAATGCGTAAAAAAGGTTTAACACGTGAAGGGAGGGATGACGACTCAAGAAATTATCTAATTTTGGTTGGTTATTTTTTGGCGTTCGACCAAAAAACCCCCCAAAAAATTGGGCTATTGTACAAACTGATCAGCTCAATCAAAATAAACTTGAAATCCGACCGAAAAATGCGGCCACTTTTAGTATAAAATCATTTGGATAAGATTATTGTTGAAGTCATTACTCATTATATGCAACAACGAGCACCTAAATAATGGTTTTATAAAATTACAACTATGAAAAATAGAATTACAGATTTTTCTTCATGGTTTTATTTGACCATTTTTTAATAGTAAATTTATTCATGCGTAAAAAAAAAATAATAATAATATAATAGTGATAAGAATAAAAATACATTTTTAGAAAATACTACGTTAATGTGAAACTTCTATAATTCTTTGATTAAAGAACTAAGTGAATATACAAAATATCAATTATATATGGTATAAAATGCATTTCTTTTCATTACTAATATTGCTGGAAATTATTTTGCTGCAGTGAGCCTTCAAATTCTGCATTTTGCATATTTGAAGGACCAAAACTTTTGACGTAAGCATTATCAGGTTGAATAATAATAGTATCTTGTCGATTGCAATTGCAATTGGAACAGCAATTTCGTTGAGCAATCTGCTGTTGAATTAAATTTTGTACATTATAGTGATGTGGAATTTGATAATTAGGAGATAAATTAATGCCATTATTGCCATAATTCAAACGTCGTGCTATATCATCCTGATTCAATTCAGTATACGTAACATGATAGATACGCGTATCATTTGGCAAAGGAAAATAAAATTCAAATGTTTTAGATTCAGAAGCCGCGGTGTAAACGTAACAGTTGTGGTGATTTATATTAGATATTGTGCCTGAAGGATGCTGATAGTTGAGCTCATTGTTTCTATTAATTTGCAAAGATGCGAAGTCATTACCACAACTTTCCCATGTAGTATTGTTATTTGAATTCATATTTTCAAGTGTAAAATTTTAAATTATGACGGTCAAAATGGTTATAACGGAAATTTAAGTCGTTTGTAGATTGTTTATTTGTTTGTTTACTTTTGATAAAATTTTTCAAATCTGATATCAAATTAACGGAAGTATGGAAAAATTTTTTGATTAAATGGAAGATATTAATCAGAAAGAAGATTTTTCAACTTCCTTTTAATGAGTTCCATTTATGGTTGTGTTTTATTAGTTACACTAATGACGTGATGCAATGCAAAATGTGTATCACATAAATGTATAAATTATGTAAATTATGCACGAATTGCGAATTGGATTGGATTATCCAAAAACGGGTTGTCCGAATCCAATCCAATGCAAATTTGTTTATCCATATATTACGGTGCACAAGGCTAATTGGATTGGATTGGATTCCCCATTTGATAATAACAATAATATCACCTTAATCACATGATTATATCATCAAAAATAACCAATATTATTATTTATGGCAACTTTCTTATAAAAATTTTAATAATCATAAAATCTTAAATTATTTTTAAGTATCATCTAAATTATGATTATTATTAGAAATTAATCTAAACTATGGATCGAAGCAATTATTATTTCACTCTTTCAATATGCAAACTTAATTTTCAACGTTGTTATAATGGTATTATTTAGGTATTATTTACCTTCAACAAATCAAATATTCCTTATTTACCTACCTAATTATCCTCAAGTTGTTTATGAATATAATAAATCTCCTTTTTATAATATAATTCGTATTGAGTTTAGAGAATGCTTTTTTATAATTCACCAATAATAAAAATTTTCAATGCAGTTTGTATTATCATGTTACAAAACCTACTCCTATTTTTTCCAACCAACTTTTTAATTCTCGGCAAGTGATAGTATTATAATTGTAATATTGCTTTTAATTCTTTATTACCATTTCAGAAAGTCGAGTAAATATTATCGATGTTTTCAGTGTTAATATTGCAGAATTCGTCCGTAATCGTTGACATAATCATTTGGCAAAGACTACAAATTTCTAGTAATCGATGATAGTATCATATCACGGTAATACAATTATGTTATGTCTACGTTCTGTTGATGATTATATTATTTACTTAAATTATAACTATCTTTGTTAATAATTTCTTATCATAATGAATGCACTTTTGTTTCTTAATTTCAACTATAATAGGAAAGGAACGAATCTAGTAATACCTACTGCGTAATTGGAGTAGAGGAGTTAATGCTTTACAGAAAAGAAAAAATTGCCTTCATGTAATTGGAATAAAAAAGCTGTTAAACCCTTATTGTTTTATCCGAATGAACATAAAATTAATCACCTTGTAAAAAAATGTCATGGCATTAAAAGGACTCTGGAAGGGTGTCTCTACCAAGTTACGCAATTATTCTTCGAATCAATGATCATATAAATAGAATATTGAACGAATCTAAAAAAAAAATGAAAATAACCAAGGTATAGCTCATAAGTCGAAGAAATTTTTAAGAATTCCATCTTAATTGTCCATAAGGACCACGATTCAGTGTACTGGACCACTAATATAGGACAAACCAATATGACCATCGATCTTACAGTGGTCCTAATTTATTTGTACTGCTGCCTATTTAAGATGCCAACTAAGGGTCCAAAAAGAGCAGATGAACGCACAAATTTAATAAAAGAAAAATATGAAAAAATATATATATCTATATATATATAAACCTTTTATAGACCGATATATAGGACCGATACATATAGGACCACGATCCCATAGGACCGATTAATTCCAGTCTGCGACCTCGTTTGCGGATGGTAAAATCTTTGATTTGTAAGCTTTAAATCATACCATTTTATTATAGAAATAAATTTTAAAAAATTTATTCTTTTTAAATTAGACACTTACTCAAATTCTTTTATTTGTATAAATTACTATTTGAGTGTTGATTATTTATTTAAAGAAATATGGAAATACTTTCTCGTCGATTGATAAATTTTTTCATTTTGGATCAAATACACTGTATATTAAAATGTAAATTATGAAATATTCTTTTACAATACGCCGAGACAGAACGATCGAGTCAAGAATTTAACTTGAAGAGTAACAATTACATTCCCGGCAACTATGTCTCGAATTTTCTTTTACATCATTACAGATCACGTGCACAGCAATAAATTTCTCGACGAACGACACTAATTAATATAAAACTAACATTGCTTAAATTTTAATACATCATATGATAAAATACATTTTATTGATTTAATTAAAATTTTGATATACTGATAATTCAATTTACAATAATTATAAGGAAAAAGCTTAATATTTATCGGATATGCGTTAATCATCATATTGGTTAGAATTATTAGGAATATAATGTTTGCCTACCTACTACTAAAGTAAATTTTATCGAATCATCATTTATTGCGATGAATATTACATTGCCCTTTCATAATAATTTTTATCTGAAGCAGCTTGTGTTATAATTAAATTGTTTCCAGTATCTTCATCAAACATATTATTGTAACCTATTCTCGGTTCAGGAATGTGTTGTGAAAAATTGGCACTGGGTGGTAAGATATTGTCATCATAACTTTGATTAACATCAGTCGTCGCCACATTATGCCCGATATTTTCATTATTCTCAATAATGTGGTATTGTGGAAAATTGTCGGGTTCAACTTGTTGCTGTAAATAGCTGATATGAGCATAGTCCCCAACTCCATTTATGTCTTGACGATCATTTTCGGAAATTTGGTATTGTTGAAAATCTCCCATTCCATTTTGATGATGCAATCCATTATTGGTATCTGTTGGTGTTACCATTGCAATATTTTCATAGAATGAATTCGTATTATTATCAGGAACCGGCCTTATTTCTCTTTCAGGAAATTGGTTTGAGGTATTATTAAAATTGACTTGTTGCTGTGGGTTAGTTACATGGGTATAACCTTCAATCCCATTTATATCCTGCTTATTAATGAAAGACAAACTATTGTCATAATTAGTTTGAGCAGTTGCTTGTATATTATTACTATGTGCATGAAAAGAATTTATATCATAATTATATTCTGTTCTTTCAGGGATATTATGTTTCATTAAATTAGAAGGAAGGACTTGTTTCAATTCTTGCTCTAGTTCGAGCTTTTGATTCAAAGATGGTATTTCTTTTCGATTCAAATTATCAAAGTCAATTCTACATACTTCTTTATTCAATAATCTTATAATCAAAGAATGTGGTATATATTTACACGCAACGTAATACATTATATAATTTACGTCTGAATTTTCGTAAAAAAATCCATGATCATAATCATGATTATCCATGACAGAGCCATGTAAAATGACTTTACAAGTTACACGATAAAAATTATCATATTTAGATGTATAGTGAAAAAATGTATATTCATTAGTTGATGTAGCAGGTAGGGTCATACCGTCCACGGCATTCATGTTTTTTTGATATAGTTGGAGAAGTTTCTGAATGAGTGAAAATAGGTTATGAGGAATAAAGATACGAAAATTCGAAAGTATAACTGAAAGAAAGAAATTAAGTGATCATGAAAGTGCTGTGTAATATGCACGGTGTTTATAAAGTATTTTCAAACTTTCAAAAGCATATCATCACATTGGATTGGATTCAAGGTATCATCAAGGGATTTGCTTATGGTGTAACAGGTGTCACAACAATCACATCAATCCAATTAAGGGTACGAATCCAATCCAATTCGAAATAATACTATTTTAGGTTGGTATTACTAAACGTTTCATTCAAATTCTGTATTAATATTAAACCGGAAATTATGAATTTATGAAATATGGCACGAATATAAATTTCTTTATTTAAAGGTGATAATGAGGGAATCGACTCGTTTTTAATAAATTATGGATTCATATTCAAAAATGTCGAACAACTTGGATAATTTGACCAATTTTATCTCTCACGGTGACTTTGAATTTTGCGTGCAAAAAGCTATAACCTCTTACTCGATCAATTATTCAAATCATCAAACCGTTGAATATTCATTTTTTTATTTGTTATCCAATGAAATTTATCACATTAATTGTGAAGAAATTCAAAATTTTCATGGCGACTCAACGAATAATCCTTTTCAATATAATAACGTTTATAATTTCGAGTATAAACAACCTGATACTAAAAACTTTTATCGCTTTGCTTGTAGAAACCTTTCATCTACATTTAATTTTCAATTTTTAAACAAACTTATTTATGGATTGGAATTCATTCAGATTAAACAACAAAAAGGATTTCCTGTAAAGAATAAAGAAATTCTTGAATATCGATTAAAAAAAGATTTGATTAGTTACTTGGCGTTAAATCAAGTTCACACGAAAGATTATAATTTAGATTTAAAATTTATAGAAGATTATCAATATTATTATTCATGTGTGTATATTATCATTATTATTTTAAGTTCATTTTTAATTGATTCTAAAATTATTTTTTTGCATTAATTATAGTAGGATTAAACGATTCTTCTAACGAAAATGAAAAAAAACTTCCTTCAAGATGTATGTGGAGTGAAGATTCCGTAAAATTATTACTTTCATATTTGATAGAACATAAAGAGAAAGTCAATAAACTTGCAGCGAAGCGACGAGGTGGTAGTACGATTAAAACAAAACTCTGGGATGATGCCGTTATTATGTTATCCAAGAATGGTTTCAAATATACTGCTAAACAATGTTCTATTAAATGGAAAAATATTAAGAAAGATTATAATGATAGCAATAATCAAAGTAGTAATGACCTATGGTATAAGTCAGAAGTTGAAAAAATTCTTAGTGAAAATACGAATTCAATACGCTCAGATCTTAACGAAAAATTTGATGAAGAAATAAAAATTGGTAAACGGAAGATTTTAGATGAAGATAGGACATCAAATAAAGCGTTTAGATTTATCAACGATGAAAATATGAACCAAAGAACATAATGCAGAAACAAAATTGAATCCACTAGAATGAAATTCATTTTTTCTCTAAGGTTTCTTTAAGGCCAAATATGATTATGTTAGCTCATCTTTTAAATAACAATTATTTATTATAATAATAATAGAAGTTACCGGAACGATTATTTTATTTTATTTTTTATCAAATATGACGTAACTTCAAATTATTCTCATCTTTTATGTATTTTTTTTTTTTTTCGAATATATCCTTCTCAATTTAATATGAAATAATTTATTCATTTCGTTAGCGCTTAATATGATGTACAATTCTGACCTAAATTAAATTTAATAAACTTCTATTTTGTATTAGAGGAGGCATAAAATAATAATTTTTAAGCACTTATTTTTTCCGAAACACAACCAGAATTATGTATAATGTGGCCGAGACCATGTAAATTGTGATCTACCTAGACATAAAAATAAAAAAAAAATCACACAAGTGAAAACTTACACAATTTTTTTTTTTAAAAAAAAAGGGAAATAACACGAGTAGTTATTACTGTTGTAGCGCAAGTAAATAAACAAATAAATTATTGAAATTTTTTTAAAATGGTTCCAAATCTGATATAGATTGATCGTTATTTTGTTTAGAATATGCGGCTCGTTAAATTTATCATATGATTACCTTACGTGCAAAAAAAAAAATCAAGCCAATATTTAAGGCGTTATCCTATAAAAAACAAAGTTCAGAAATCGCGTTCAAAAGCTCCTGATACAATGCTCTAAATGAAAGACGAAAAAGATTAATTGATTTTATGTTATGATTTAAAGATAATAACAAAGATATCAAAGATAGTAAATTTAAATATACTCAAGATGATAGATAAAATTTAATCAGACATTAAGAATTCTATTTATGGAATCATTATTCTTGGGCCAAATCTCTGCTAGATAATACGTGATAATCTTGGTTACGCTTGGCTGATTGTTTGTATTTGTATGATTTGTATGTGAAAAGTGATGGAATATCCGAACCGAACTTTGTTAAGAGATTATCGGATAAAAATTTCTCAACCTATGCTAAATAAAATTTAATGACAAAATTTTTGCACGTAAATAAGTTTATAAAATAACAAATAAAATATTGATAAAATTTTTACTTACCGTATGTGTTTACATAAATTCTTGCATTTATATGCATCGAAATTTTTTGTTTCAGTAATATGTACAGAAAATTCTCCAACTATTAAAAATTTCATTGTATAATACTGTAATTAGCCTTTAATATAATTTTTAATGAATAAAAGATCTATAAATTATCATACAAACATCTTAGGCTATTCGGCAGGTAACCTATTGATTAACATACTGTACTATGTAAAATACCTAATACCCTGCTGCATGGTGGTACATCCGAATTCTTTTTAACATACATTATAACTCCTTTCTTTCTAGAACTACTTGTTTGTTAAACATTTATTTAAAGATAAATTTAGTGCAGGATTGCTGTAATTAAAAATGATTTATTTAACCAATTTAAGTTTTCCAAAAGATGCCCAATCACTTTGATATATTTCCACTTTGATATATTTCTAAAAAAAGAAATCATCCCACATGCAAAGCGCCATTCCACGATAGGTTTATTTATTGATGATGCCACTTTGACCTATAAATATCCAAAAAACAATTTTGTTTTAAGTATTTTATGTTTATAAAGAAAGGTATTCGCTTTTATGTACAAGTTCATCACAAAAATAAAATAAAGTAAAAATATAAAATAAATAAAAAAAGAGAAAAATATAAATATGAGATAACTATTGTCTTATAAGGACCTCTTCCTCCGATTATAAATTATGATTGTACAGTATAACGAAGGTGTTATAGTAAA
Source organism: Rhizophagus sp. LPA8_4_AMF (assembly GCA_021464525.1). Lineage (NCBI taxonomy): Eukaryota > Fungi > Glomeromycota > Glomeromycetes > Glomerales > Glomeraceae > Rhizophagus > Rhizophagus sp. LPA8_4_AMF. The sequence continues at coordinate 9,582 of JADRCO010001561.1, read as the reverse complement.
CATGGTTACTCCCAATATAAGTAACGATAACGCACGCACTTTAATGTATTATTTATATTATGAACCTTTAAATTGTCAAAAGTGAAAATCTATATATGTAAGATTATTAATATTAATGAAAAAAGTCGCAATGCATATTTATGAAATTCATATATGGAATTCATTCATGTGTTATAAGTTAAGGCATCGCATGTTTCCGAAAAACTAATTATTTGTACTAGCTGCCATATACACAAGACAATAATAATAGCATACTATTCATTAAGAATTGGGATTGTTTCGTAACAATACGGGTAATATAATAAAAAAATAAATGCTTATCAAAATATTGTAGTATATGTTTATTAAGAATAAATATAAAATATAACAAGAAGTTAGTATGCGTAAATGAGGTCTATAATTTTGGTTGAACAATAATCTTATTTTCAGTATCAGAACAAGTCGGCAAAACATTATTAGCGGTAGAATTTTTGTTAACTTGTTTTTGCGTCACTTGATTAAAAATAAATTCCTTCAAATGAACTTCCAAATTATCTCTCTGACCATTAGAAAAGGTCAAGTAATCTTGGTGTTGCTCTTCACCTTGTCTGAGTTCGATACCATACATCTTTTTATTCAAAAATTGAACAATTAAAGAATGAGAAATCAGCCTACAGGATATTCGATAAGAGGTTTTATCATCTAATTTGCAATAAAATGTATGATCAGATGACGGATCTACGTTTTCATATAATAATTCACAAGTAATGTGATAAATTTGATAATCATTTGGTGGATTGTAAAAGAAGGCCATTTTATCATTTGTATAGTTTAAAGATGGGCTGGTAAGTTGAATTAACTGATTTATGTTAGTGCAACCCTTAACAAAGATAACGTTACTATCTTGGTCGTGTGTTGGATTCATTTTAAAATATCGATAGAAAAAAACTATTTTAAAAGAAAATTAAAGTAAAAGATAAGGTCGGAAGGCTTTTTTTTTTTATGGACTTTTTTTTTTTTTTTAAAAAAAAAAAAAAAAAAAAAAAAAAAAAAAACCTTTTATTTTTTTATTTTTTTTTTTTTTTTGGACTTTTTTTTTTTTTTTAAAAAAAAAAAAAAAAAGAAAAAAGAAAAAAGCCTGCTAATTTTATACTATTTTTTTTTTTTTATATTGTCAATTGTATTATAATTAAATTAATTAATTTACAATATGATCGACATTATTTATATTATTTATTATATACATTTGTAATACACTTGCTGACTTGCACATTTAGCTAATATAAATTGCGTATTTTATAATAATAATAGTATAAAAATACGCCCTTTTATAATAATCAATACTATTTTAATATATAACCACGTGCAAAATCCAAAATATATATTGCACACTTAATAAAATCACGATGACTCGGAATAATTTTATCACTTAAAATTATTAATTACAAAATATATGAAGACTAGCTTATAATGATCAATTTAGAAAAATGTATTTTGGTGTGGTTAATATGACGATTTTGGGCAATTATGTCCGTTAAAAGTAATATTTCGATTCAAAAAAACAAAAATTTAGAATTTATTACTTCGCTACATAACATGTTGAATCATAAAAAGATGGGTTTATAATAAATAGAAATTTTGGATTATCGATTCTTAGCTTTTGATTCCTACGGACCACTTTTTATATATTCACTACATATTAATTAGACTTTTATCGCTTGTGTTTCTTGTAATTTTTTATACTATATTTAGAAGAGAAAGCCGGACAATCTTATTTCACTTTTATGGTGTACTTTAATTTACAATTATGTCAAAAAAAAATCGCAGGATTGATATATACACATATTTAGATTAGATTATTAAATTAGTTAAGTTATATATTGTATGTTTTGCTTTTAAATGTGATTATTAGAGAATTCTTAGTTTGATCACGTGACAATATATTTAATTAACTATAGCAACGGTAGACTTCTATCTTAAAATTTTACCCTATATATTTTTTATATTTAGTTTCACCTAGCTATAAAAATAAAATAAAAATAAAATAAAAATAAAATAATTTAGCCTAGTATTAAAGCCATTTGTAATGGTAAATGAAATGAATGATATCATATAACCATTTTCATTTAACGTGTAACGACTGTAACGTGCATCATGATTCATAGGCGCAGTTTCATTATGATTGTGTTCCACCTGCCGCTCAAAGTGATGGGTACTTTTTTATCGCGTAAATACATCATCATGCTTAAAATTAATTTAAAGGAGTACAGTATGTATTTGTTCTTTATAGTATACCGTATACGCTAAGTACACTAATCGACATAATAAGAAATTTCAAAACGATTTCTAAAAAGATTTATAAGCGCAAGTACTTACACACGCACTCATTTAAATTTTTCATTTGATCAGCCACAATATACTCGGAAGCGGTTGAAATTCTAAAAAAAAAAATAAATTAATAAATTAATTAATTAATAAATAAATAATAATAAAAAATAAAGTAACGTAGTAATAAACTAGCTAACGCTTTTTACAGTAAAAAATTTTTTCACTATGTATTAATTTATTACCTTCAAATTGACGTCGATCATTTGAGCATAGAAAATTTAAATTTCTATAGTTTTATGCTAAATTATTTTAATATTTTGATAAATATATTGTGTTTATTAGAAAAAGACTAGTATTTTTACTCCAACACTAGTATCTTGGGAAGCAATAAACAACATGTTACATATACGAAAATATTCAATATATATAATTCTTTTATCAAATTTATTATCTGTGAAAATAGAAATAAATTAACTAAAGGAGGAATATTTTAATAACTTATAGCCTTGAACAAAGTTAGTTTATTTATTTACTGTACTTGCACTTTTAATCTTTATTTGCTACTTTAGTGAGCAAATATACTAGACATTTAACATAACATTACCCTTATTTACTTGGGTAAAAAATTCCGGACGATTTGATTGGAAAATTGTCATGTGATCGCCGTCAAAACGTGAGCATCTTTAAGTGGTTCTCCGGATTTTTTTCAGCAGTACTGCATCCGAGCCAAATATCTGAAATTTAGATTTTTCAGACCAGACTACTTTACTCCAATCACTTATTGTTCAGTCCTTATATGTTTTCGCGAAATCAAATCAGTACATAACTAAGTTTTCATCAAGGTGGTAGTTGTGATTCGTCGTAATGATCCAGTAGAGAGAAGAGATCTGACCTTCGTCACCGGATGTCCAATGTCCAAATTTCCGATTTTCGTAGGGAAGCAGTATCTGGAATTGCTTGTTTGGATATCGGACTTGAAGCTCTTGACCGTGTTATGAAAGCTGTAAATAATATTATGTATAGAGACAGCTCGAAACTCGATTTTAAATTAACTCTGGCCAAACGTTTGACTAGTTGATTATATACATATTTTCTTTTCAATAATTTTTAATTAAATATTGTCAAAAATTATTAGAATTCTACACTATAAAATTTTAATCTAACAGTTATTAAACAAAAATTTAGTGAGAATTCTTTTTCTCGTTATAAATATCTTTTATGCAATTCATTTTTTATTTTGCATTCGCTATATCAATTTTTATTATGCAGTCAAATAGGATCATGTCGTTTTTAACATACTGATATTTTATTAGATAAATTATTATTGCGTAAAATATCTTTGATATTTTGACGCATTACGTCATTTAGATTTTATAGGCAAAATACCTATTGTTTACAATGCTTTTATATGGAACATGATCCTGAGCGTCTGCATAATAACACAGTTATTGGGTATGGTGGTTAAAATATCATCCGAACTGCTTCGCATTTCGGTGATATTTCAACCAATAACTATTATTTATGTAATCTTTTTATTTTACAGTATTTAGATTACGTTGACGATCATCCAATTGCTGCGCCACAATATTTCAATTTTGCAGCATAAATATTGAATTATGAACTTATGAATTTTATTACTTTACTTTGCATATTTAAGATGTTTATAATAACTGTTGTATAAATGACAATATTTTAAATAATAAATGTAAAATTCTATTTTGTTTTTATTATGTAATTTGTCAAAAATCAACGCGCTAAATATGATCTACATTATAGTATCAAAAGTTGGCGCATTCGTTAATAACTAATATGAAAAAAATTTCTGAGAAAATTATTGTTTACATATATTTGCAATTTAGAAATAAAAAAACGTACATTACATACTGTATTTGTAACGTGTTATTTAACGGTATGATAAACCAATGTTTTTATAAAAAATTTGCATAAAAAATTTTTTTTTTAGATAAAAAAATGGAAAAGAAACATTTTATTTGGCTAATAAAAATTTTTTTTGAGAATATGTTATTAAATTAAAAATGAAATTTTGATAAACGCATCTAGTAAATTTTAATATTTTTTTTTTTTTACAAAATAAACAAATTAAGTTTTTATTGTTCTTGCTTACTAAAATAATCTAATATGGATAGCTTTTAAATTTTATTTTCGAATAGTACAGTCGATTTCAAAAAAGTGAGACCAATTTCAATGAAAAGAATCTCAAAAGTTTATTTTTAAAAAAAAATCAAAATAATTTATTAATAAGTACTAAGTTTATAATTACCAATGGCAGATTTGCATCTTTTTAATTAATTAAATAAAAATAATAAAGAATTTTTTTCAAAAACAAATGATACACGTATAAATACTACTCAGTATAGATTAAAAAATTTTCTATTTATAAAATAGGTTTTTGTATTTTTGTAAAATATATAAAAAATAAAGTAAAATAAATAAGGTAAAATAAAATAAAATAAAATAAAATAAATTAAATTAAATAAAATAAAATAAAAATAAAAATAATGGAAATTATTAAGCAACATATTACACTTTACTAAGAAACATTATTTTCACAATTATCACATTCTTACCATTTTTGCATATCACTTTTTTCATCATCACAATATTAACAGGTTAATTTTGAAACCTGGTGAAACTAAGCCATGTTTCAGATTTATAAATATCCAAGACCTAGCAAACATGCTGGTACTGACGAAAGCCCTGTAAAAAAATTTATCCGTAATTTCTATAAAACCTCATATATTTAACTAAGGCACTTGCATAAGTTTCATGTTTGAGGCTATAATTCCGTGAATATGATACATTTACGAAAATAACGTGGAATAAATTTTTATGGGGAGGCTATATTATTTAGTCATTAATTAGTTTCTGCATAATATATTAAAATCAAATTGTGTTTTATTTATAGCAAATTTCATAAGTTGCGAGGAACTTTGCTAATTTTATAGGAATGTACAACACATTTGAAACATGCAACGAGCTTTTTTTTCGAAACTATTTATATGCCGAATTTTACCAACAGGCTCATAGCACATGACCTAAGGGGATTTCCCCAGTATCAAAGAGTTTTACCAATACTGGAAAGTTCCGGCAACTTTATCGACCTTTCGAATAGTTCGATTTTTATTTTAAGTTTCGCCCACAATATTATTTGAAGAATATTGTATTTCGAATATAATAACGTATAATACTATAATACTGTGAATAGTATTATTGCACGGTCCTAAAAATAGCAGGCTTTCCGATTTTATCTCATGAATTTTGCCGATCATTTTTCAATTTTATCACATAATATAAAGTACTGTTGTGAGATTATTTTTTGGTTTTTTTTGAAAAATTCTACATATTAAAAATTTTCTCAAATTTTGTCAACAAAATTTTCCTTATAGAATCTTATATTCTATTCCAAAGAAAATTATTTATTCTTCAAATTTTTAATGAAATAAAACTAGTAGTAAAACTGTTTCTGAAAGAGAAAATAAAATAATTTCTATTAAAATGTTACTCTAAAAATATTATTTTTTTTCATTTTATTTTTTAAAAAGAGTTTATATATTATACTAAAGAAGTGATAGTTTGATATCTCTCTTTTGAATTAATGTGTATAATAAGCCAAACTGTTAAAAGTATATTAAACCAACCTTAGATATATCTGTTTCCTTTGCTGCAATTTTTTTTTTTTACTCCTTTCTTTTATAAACTAAATAAAGAAAAGATCTTACATAATTATAAGTCATAATAGGCGTTTTGTTCTATGCCTTAATTTCTGAATTACTTGTCCAATAACTATTACTCAAATGCCAAATGCCAAATGATAGGGTGTCATTAAATTATTTTGCAAAAAGTTCAAAAGGGTTGTAAGGAGTATCTCTAAATTAAAATAGTAACGGCTATTGTGTGTTTAAATTTGGCGTAACACCTAATTTCAGTCGTAAAAATTGTGTGCTCCTATACTAGAAATTATGTAACTCAAAATACACAAGATTATGATGTTAAATTTGAATTACCAATTTGTTTTTTTTTGTCACAATATCTTCAAAATTGATTTATGAAAAAAATCACTGATGATCGGCAAAAGCCCTATGGGATCATGCAGACTATGTTTGGTCAATGTTTTCATCAATAGTTACAATATTAAATATCAATGAATACCAATAGTTTAAATGCATAACAATATTGAAATGATAAATATTTACTCTAATATTTGCAATATTCATTGTAAAATTTCGTTATATATCAAGTCAACTAAATTACTAGTCTTCATAAAAATAAGGTAGTATTGTTGTCTATAATTAGAATATAAAAGAAAGGAAAAGGTTATTAATAAATACAAATCTGCACTAGCCGTACGATAATATAGATATTGCACGGTGGTATTACATTGGTTAAAGCGTCACGAAGTAACGATATTCACAAATTATAATCCGATTAAATCAATAAATTAATCCAAAAGCGGATTAATAATTTTCTTATAATCCGGATGATCCGGATTCTCTATATCCGGATCATAACACTAGGCTAACTTATTTTCATTCACTTTCAAGAACTTTTAAAATTCTATATTAATATAATGATCCAAATGCAAAAAAGAAATATTACTTAAATAAGATAAAAAGGGATGAAAAATAAAAATAAAGAAACAAAGAGGAGAAATAAGATATTAGACCAATAATAATAGAAACTTGCATTGATTTGTATCACTAGCTGAATTTCATCATGATTTATCGAATTAGAGTCTTAAATAATAACTATTATAACCCTCGCGGAGTCTATAAAGAATAAATAAATATATAGCAAATAATGTTTAAATTCTAAATATTAAAAATAATTGTTGCTACTATTGCATAAACATAAGATATATTCTCTTTAAGTTAGCCTGTTAAGTATTTTTATCGTGCCGACATATATTTTTAGCACGTTGATTATGATAAAAAATAAAAAATACTTTAAGGATCGAATTTGATGTCATATACTTATTATACGTTTCACATTTATGAGATTAAATTAAATGAGTGCTTTCTAGATATTATTCTTTTTTTCAAATAATGGATTTAGTCGCAATAACAATCAATATAGATCGTTTTTTAATATGAATATAAATCGGTACGTTAAAGTCTCACAGTTACTGATAAAAAAGTAAATGCATAAAATGCGATATTAAAGAATACATGTATTGTCATGAAAATAAACTAAATATTTATTTCTAATATCTTTAATTGGGAAATTGCAAGAATTACTATATGTCCAGATTGATGGTAAAGAGTACATTTTCCAGCTCTTTGACACACTAAATCGAATCCAGAAGAACCTCTTCTGATTGAGCTAGTTTGTCATTTAACTTTCGTTTTTCTAACGAATGGCGCTATAATTCAAAATTTTAAACAAACTGTTTAACGTGATTGTATGATTTATTACAGCCTAAATTTAAATAGATTCACTAATTAATGATGGTAATTTACAATATGAGCATAACAGATTAATATTTAGCATATATTTAAGAAGAATTTTATTTTAAGCATGCTGCGCAAATTTCCTTCTATGTTTGGTTGCGGAATTATGTTTGACGGCGAAGTTCATCACTCGTCGACAGATGAAAAAAAAAATTAAATCTACGCCTCCTAGGCCGAACTAATTAAAATTTTAAATCCGCATAATCCGGAACAATGACTTTTTTTTATAATAAAATCTTTAATTAGTAGTTAATATCTTAAATGCATTATTTATTAGAATATATACAGTAGAGTTCGTTCGCTTGTAAAAATTATAAAATTATGCTTAATATAAACACTTATTTAAAAAAATAAATTTTAGTTCTATTAACAATGGTTTTTATGTGAATGTTATTTTTAATTACGTGATCGTCCAGCACATGACGTTGAGGCGTTATTATGATAAAATACTATACTAGTTGTGTCGCAGATATGATCGGCATTAAATTTGCTTGAATTTGACAGGTAACCTAAACATTACAAATTTTTTTAATTATCAGTTATATAGATTTATATCCGTAGCTCTTACTAAATACCACAAATATATTCATGTATATCACTGTGCTAACTATAAATAGTAATTGCCCAAATACACCATAAATAATAAGATATAAATAAGGATTGTTACACTTTTTTTGAAAAAAAAAAAAAAAAATATTCAAATCCTTAAATAAATTATAGTTATTGGATGAGGGTAAAAATATCGGTAGGGGCGTACCCTCCGGATCATGCCTAATTTTGACAGTCTCTATATAAAAAGTCTAATATTTTGAATAATAAACGTGTTATTTTTATACATAACCGATATTTTTTACCTCACCCTTTTTACTGACAAAAATAACGGTCTGGCATAATCCTAAATAGACTGCATAATAATATCAGTTATTTACTTCAAAAATTAGTGACGTTATTTTTGTCAAAGGATGCACTGATGTTGATCAAATTAATCCAACTTACAAATCCTCTTTAAACCATTCAAATGATAGAATGACCTTTTTTACAATCCTCCAGGGATTTTCAAATTTTGTCACATTATTTGCGAATTATTAAACGAAAATGTTGACCCCTTAGCTGACATACATTTTATTATAAATTGTGGCTAAAGTTTTTTATCAAATAACATGTAAATTAGTTTCACATTCATTAATTGTTCAATTTTAAACAAAAAGATTTATGGTATTGAAAACGAGAAATTCATTATTTAAATGCGCTTTCATATTTAGGTCAAAAATTTAATACTTATTAATGTTACATATCGTATATTATAAATAATTTATATTCTTACACAAAAATCCTAACTGAATAACTAATACATTTTATAAAAAAAAAATAATAATAAATTCCTAATGAAAACCTTAAACGCCTTGTTGTACATTATCGTTGTTGGGGTTGAATAATAATGCCGGACTATTCTCATAATAATCTTCATAATCTTGAGTATAATCGTCACTAACATTTCGAAAAGTAGAATCATCCATGATTTTATCATTAAAATTATCTTGCATCAAATTTTCATGCAAATTTTGTTTATAAATTTCTTTAGGTGCCAAGTAATTAGTTAAAAATTGCTTCAAGTGAAATTTAAAGTGTAGTGGAGAAATTTCCTGTTGTTGATGTTGTTGAACACTTTGCTGGTTGTATTCTATATTATAAAATCTTTTATTTAAAAATTGGGATGAAACTAATTCACAAGTTACTCGATAAATTTTTTTTGTATTAATTTGACTGTGATAAAATACAAAACTTTTAGGATGAACATAATTATAAG
>JADRCO010001560.1:0-18523 GCA_021464525.1 Rhizophagus sp. LPA8_4_AMF | reverse complement strand
GAAACAGCATATTTAAGTTAAACTTAACTATGTCGATTCTATATTGATTGAAAACTATAAGTTTCTGTAAAGTTGGTTGTTGTAAAAGGAAATATGAATTCTAATGATTATATTAACATCCTAGTTAATAATTTTATACTATAGATAAATAATTATTCAAACTCCATTTTTCAGCAAGATGGAGTTTCATGTTCTTATAGTATTTGGTAGATGAGAACGTATAACATTCTGATATTAAATTGGATGGAGTAAAGCTATAGATGGCCCTTAAATTAAAATTTTTAAAAATTTCGATTTTAAATTCTAAAATGCCAAAATTAAATTTCAGCTAGACTGGGTAGAATTAAGATTTAATTCTAGCCAAAATCTTAATTCTAGCTAAAATTTCTATAATTTTGACCAGAATTTTCATAATTCTAGCCAGTTGAAATATAAAAATTTAATTCTATAAGTTGCACAAATGATCTGCCAATTATTCCCATATTCAGTAATAGCTATTTCACAAAAATCGATTTTGGTAAGAATTCATTTAACATCTTGTATAACTATAATTTCCCAAAATGAAAATTTTATAATTCTGGCTGAAATTATGAAAAATTTTGGCCAATTAGCATTTTGGCATTTCAGCATAATTTCAGCATTTTAGAATTTTAGCTTTTAAATATAATTTGAATTTCAGATTTAGCATTTCAGATTTCATGATAATTTTAGATTTAGGGCCATCTTTATGCAAAGTCCAGATCTTAATCCACTTGAGAATTTGTAGGATTATTTGAATTGTCAGATTCAAAAAAGGAAGCCTCTGCATAGGTCTAAACAAGAATTAATTAATGTAGTAAAAAAGGAATAGAGAAAAATTAGCATCAAAATATTACATCACTTAATTTTGAGTTTGCTTAATCAGATTAAAGCAGTAATTAAGGCTAAAGGCGAATATACTAAATACTAATATAATTCAAATTAAATTTTCAAATAATAAACTTAATATTCAGTGCTTTATTTTAAAAAAAATTTTTATTAATTAATTAGTATAATAAATTTTTTATATACATAAAAAAACTCGCATTATATATATAATTTTATAAATTCTAGTAAAAAAATCCAATAAATTACTGTAAGTCTTTGTATAATACATAGATTATAAAGTAATTTATTAATCAGCTAATGGCCAGTGTATAAATTTAGGGTTCTGATCAGTTTTGGTAATTACTGAACTGAACTGATCAGTTTAGTAATTTCAATTTTTGGTATCAGTTTTATTATTTTCTGAATTGATTTACCAATCTGACTTTATCTACATTGATCCAATTATAAACTTGTTATTTCTTACTACTTTTATTAGTAAATAAACATTTATGAGTGAATATTTATTAATATTTAATAGCGACACAAAGAAGAGTTTCCATATCTAGCAAATATGGCAAAGGATTATTTAGGAATTTAGGTATATTTTCTGTTCTATTTTATTATCATTTAGTATTATTTCTAATCATTAACTTTTCTTTATATTTTAGCCACAAGTATACCTTCAAAAAGGGTATTTTCAAGTGCTACAGATGTAGTAACATCAGATAGAGCACGTCTTGCTTGCTTCAGAATAATAAGTGCTATTATGTATTTAAAATATTGGTATTATTCAGGTATTTTAGATTACTAATAGTATAGATCTATAGAAGAATCTTTTTAAAAAAAGTTTACATATGTTAATATGTATTAAAAAATCAAGATTTATAATAAAATTTACATGGATTTTTATTAAATGATGATATACCATATATATATATATAGTTTTTATTTTTTAATATAGTTTTTGTAGTAAAATAAATATAAATATCGAGGAATAGTAAATTTTGGTAAATCGATATCAGTAATCAGTAATTACCAGCCAGTTTCGGGTATACAGTTTACCAATATCAAAAATTTGGTAAATTACTGATTACCGATACTGAAAATTTGATTCAGTTTCAGTATGACTCAAACTGAAACTGAATCGTGCTGATCAAAACTTTAATAAAATCTTTGTATATAATGTGTATATGTGCACATTTTTTTAATTCAATGTGCACTAGCTAATGTGCATAATATTTAATATGATATGTACATTTTTTATAAAATGTGTATATAAAATTTTTTTCAGATTTTATACACTGCTGATAGCTGATTTTTTTTAATTTTTGATTAGTTAAATTTTATTGTAAAAGATATTTTAAAAAAAATTTTTTGCAAATATATTTATTCAAAATAATCTTATTTAATGAAGTTTTATTTGCAAATATTAAAATTTAAGTTACACATTTATGATTTTAAAGAAAAAAATTACCAGATTTATTTTAATAAAGTGATACAAATAAAAGAAACAATAACAATAAAAAAAAAATAAATAAATTATAATAATCAAGGAGAAAAATGCTAATAAAAAAATGAAATAACAATAGTGTAAAAAAGAATAATGAAAAGTAATAGAAAATAAAAAGGAGAAATAGGACATGATGGAAGATGAAAAGGAGTAATAAAAAGTAAAAAGAAGTGATAGGAGATGAAGAGGATTGATGAAAATCGAGATGAAGAGAAGTGATGAGAAATAAAAAGGAATAATAAAAAAGAAAAAGGAGAAAGGGAAAAAAAATAAGAAAATAAAGGGATGAAGGAAGTGAAAGAAAAGGAAAGGGGAAAAAAGAAAAAGAGGAAAGAAGAAAAAGAGAACGAAAGAAAAGGAGAATGAAGAAAGAAAAAGGAGAACAAAAAAAATTAAAAAAGTTTAAAAAGAATGTATAAGATGATCCTTTTTTAAACTTTAATATACATAATGCATAACATGTAATGTTTAATTGCCATAACTCAATAAGGTTGAATATATGTCTAATCATAGATCATTACTAATTGAGATCAATTTTTTTTAATTTTAATTAAATATAAGCCAAATTGTATTAAGGTCAAATATTCCTTTTCGACTAGTGAAACTTACCACTTATTATTCAATAAAAGTTCAAAGGAAAATATTTCTTTAATAAAAAATTAAAGCTTTGATATATTGAAACTTACCCAACTTGATAAAAGTCTGAAAAATCTACAAATAAAAAAAACGATTAGTTTACAATTTCTTCAATATAAAAAAAATTTAAATTCAAAATTTTTAAAATTTTAAAACTTACCAAGCCATCTGACAAAAACCTGAAGAAGAAACCTATAAAAAAAATAAAGATCTGGCTAATAACCTGATTCTTTAATAAAAAATAAATAAAATTTCAAAGAAAGTCACTTTGAAACTTACCTATCTATCTGACAATGAAAAGGAAAGCTACTAAAAAAAGAAGAAATAGTTTGTTTAAAGTTTCTTTAATAAAAAAATTAAGATTTGAAATTTTAAAACTTACCACCTATTTAGCAAAAATCTGAAGGAGAACTTACAAAAAAAAAGAAACTGTTAACAAATAATTTTTAAAAAAAAATTTAAAAAATTTGAAACTTACTATAATATTCTGTATAAGCCAAGTCAAAGGTTCCTATATTCTTTTAAATCCAGGAGTTGTTTCTAAAAAAAAATGAAAAGAAATGTTAATAACGTTCCAAAACAAAAAAAAAACCAATATTTTCTTTCCAACTTACATTTCTGAGTTTCAGTCTGAAATTCAACAAGGTGCCGTTCTAAAGTAAAAAAAAGTGAAAAGAAATATTAGTAACATTCTGAATGTGAAAGAATACATTAATCCCCTTCTTCTCACTTACAATTTTCAAATTTAAGGCCAGAAGTTTAAGTCTAGGAACCATATAAAAAAAGAAAAAAAGTAATGTTAAAAAATGTTACTAAAAATAATTAAAAAAAAAATCTGAATTCCTCTTCCCTACTTACTCTTTATCCAAAATCCAGTTCATATTACTTGTCTAACATTACCTATAAAAAAAGAAAAAAAAGAAAAAAAATGTTAAAATATTTCTAAAAATAAAAGAAAAATAACACTCTTCTCCATTTACTTTTCGTCTGTATTTGTCTGGCATTATCTATAAAAATGTAACACTAAAAATATTACTAGAAAATTTTTTAAAAAATAATATTTCATTACTTTTCTTTTAAAGTCTGATTCATATTCATCTAATATTACATATAAAAAGAATCTAAAAAAGAAATGAACAGTTAGTAATATTTTTAAAATAAAATTAGTAAAAAAAAAGAAAAATTTAACTGAAATTTCATGTTTAAAAAGGCTAAAGGAAAAAGGGAAAGGAAGAAAGAGAGAGAAAAACGAGAAGGAAAAAGAAGAGAGAAAGATAAAAGAAAAGGGAAAAAAGAAAATAGAGAAAGGTTAAAAGGAAGTAAATAAGAGAAGAATAAAAGGAATTTACAAAGAAAATGGAAGTTAAAAGTTTACAAAAGCATAACAGATAATTTTTTAAAAAAATTTTAATAATTACATGATACATGACATAATGCTCAATTAATATACTATTAGACTATAATTGATCATTACAGATTATAGACTTTCAGAAATAACATTCAGAAAATCATGTAACAAAATTTCAGTTAAAATTTTGTATAGTTGGTTGAAATATAGCTGAAAGTCACATGACCAAAATTTTTGATTTTGACTAGTGTAAAATTTTACAAAATTTTAATATAGAATATATAACCTTAATTATAAATATTTAGAATCCTGTTAGATTCTAAATTAGCTCTAGTATTTTAAATGTTACATTTCTAGTATACATACGGTCACTATTGGTTATAATGAACCTATTTGTACAGGACCCTAGAAACTTATAAGCAAACTTCTATTTTACTATGTTTTTGACTTTAAGTCTAAGAAAAAAAATTTTTTTAATAATAAATTGTATTTTGAAAAAATAATAAAAAGTGCTTAGAATTTGCTATAGGATAAAATAAAATGTGTATCATTTTAATTGAATCAATAAAAGCTGAGATAACCTTATTTTTTCCAAAAAATTTTATAGTAAGTTTACCCACTAAAAAAAAATTTACTAAGTAGTTTACCATTACACAAGATATAGAAAAAATTTTTTTAATTGATTAAATTTCTTTTATACTTTATAATTATTTGTAATTATAATGCAATCACATTAATCTGTTTTAATAAGATTTGTTAAGAATTCATGTAAAAGTTGTAAATTAAAATTTTAAATCTTGATCTTAGTAAATGGGAGTTCACTTATAAGTTTCTGGGGTCCTGTTTATACTGAAAACTTATTGTACTGAACCAAGTTTACAAAACCAATTGTTTTACACTAGATATAATGAAATCACTAAATTACTATATACTACATTTGAACTCATTTAAGGTGCTCAAGTATATCAGTTACATATTTAGTATACTGAATCTTGTGACTTTAATTAGTAATTTAAGATGAATATATGGACCTTTTACAATAGAAAAGGGGAAAACTGCTGAAAAAAATCAAATTTATATTTATATACTAAATATGTTCTTTGAATTGAAATATATTTAGAATTAATATTAATTCAAAAAATTTTTTCTAGCAGTTTTCTTGCAAAGGTTGAATAAATTTGTTATCTGAATAGTCTGTAAATACTTTAAAAATTATAGTTTTATGGTATGTTATGAAGTCATTCAAATTTTAAATATTATACATTGTTATATTTATTGATAATATTTTTATATCAAACTGTTCAGTATATAACATGAGTATCATATATCAAATTCATCATATACCAAACCAAACCTCTTGAAACAGAAGATTCATTATATCCAGTGATAACTGTAATTAATTGAATAAACTTTATAAATTGAACACAATTAAAATTAATTTATAATTAAAATGAGAAATTTTCTGCTCAAAATTCTTTATAAATGAAATAATAAGTGAATTAACTAAAATAAAGAATAAATAAATAAATAAATTACTGAGTTTAAAATAATCATAGAAGTTAATCGCTTCTCCTCATCAATTCTCTCTTGTAACTTTTTGTATTTTTTGATACGCTTAAGTTTCTCAAATGAAAATGATCTAAATAGAATATTTTCAAGAGAACAGACCCATGAAATTGTCACAAATGTGAGACAGGCAGCATATTCTTTTTCTCCAAGCTTCACAACAGCCTTTTTAATGTTAGTTCCTATGTATTTTACTAAACTCAATTAATTAATATATTTACTAAGCTCAATCAATTAAAAATAGTTTAATTTAAAGTCTAACTTAGCTACGCGAAATATAAATTAGTCTTTTCCTAAATCATCTTCCTACCCGAACCGTGCTTAACATAGATCATGTTCTGGATGGACGAACATTAAGTCTACTATATATGTAGATCATCGATCATGTGTCTAGATGGACGAATATTGCATAGACGTAAATGTCCACCGCTTCGCTTCAGACAATAATTAAATAAATACGTCATTGCTTTAGTTACCTGCTTACGCTGGTTATTTTGGCATTGGCTTAATTATTGCTTTATCTGATTTTTTTTAAAAAAATGGTAACTGTAAATATTTACGTAACAATAGAATTTATTTTTAGTACATATTTTTTCCTTTTTTTTTTGAATTTAAATTTATGAACAAATAAACTTCAGATTAAAAATTCTGAATATAGATCTCACATTTATTTTTCAAAAATGTAGAAAAAAATGTCTAATAAAAAAGAAGCAAGTGTATGACTGATAATCAATACACGTGATTATAATATTGGGCACTAGTATCCTGGTGATATAGGTGAAATAACCTTAAATAATCGTGATTACACAAAATATATATCATTGTTAAAATGCCTCATTTAGGTTCATTATTTTTTTATTAAAAAAAAAAAATTATTTTATCTTAACATATGACCAATTCTGAAAACGCCAACATACATCAGAGTTCTAGAATTATCATTTAAAACCTGTTAGAAACAAGCAAAACTGATTAATCTAAAGATTACTGAAAATTGTAAAATTTTTTGCTACATATTTATTCGTCTATTCGTTTATTTTTATGTTTCACATGTTTGTACCAATTATTCCATAATTAGATAACATATTTTTATAATGAATAATTCTTTTAGAAATCAACTTTTGATTTTTCCTTTTACAGAATTTCATATTTTATGAAATACGCCCTCGATGATCATTCATTTAGATACCTGGAACAGCCTTATGGAAACTCCTTTCCATCGACTGTTAAAACGCGAAAAAAAGAAATATTTCACGTGATGATTGGCCAAGATTATGTTTTCATGTCATTTATTATCGATCAGACGATAAACATTATTTTTGAATCTTCAAAGCTCACTTAATTATATTTAAAGTTGTTGAACAAAATGATTATGCATATCATAAAGCAAATCATATGCAATATTTTTTGTGTTGCAGATTTCATCTAAGCTAAATTTCTTTGTTGAGAATGTAAATTCCGTCGATATAATGATAAATCTTACCATTCGTTTATTGATGAAAACCTCATATATAAGCGCCTAATTTTATAACCCCGAAATGCTTTTGTTTCCAATAAAAAAACCAAATCTGACAAAAATGTCAGGAATTGAAACTTCAATTGAATACTTGGTGACATCTTTAATTAATAGAATTGATAGAAGAAATATTTTCCCCCCTTTATATAATGATCCAGAATCACATCATCACTAAGCCGCTAGCATTTTATGAAATCAAACATCCCCGCCATCCCACAAAGAAAAAGACGCTTAAGAGACTCTTCAATCGCATTCATGAATTTATTTTGAAGAATTTAATTTTTAAAAAAATTTATTAACAAAATTTTTATCATTTTTTTTAAAAAAAAAATTTTATCATTATTATAAAAATTTTTATTTTTATTTTTTTTTTTTAAAAAAAAATATATTATTGATTTTTATAAAAATATTATTGTTTATTCTATGTATAAAATATTATTGTTTATTAAAAAAAAATTTATTTTTTTTATATAGTAATTATCATACGTATTTTATATCAAAAATGTATACGTAAAGTCTTTCGAACAATAAATAAGTTTATAAAGCAAATTTTTTATTATGAGTTTATGCTAAAAATCGTTATTTTACTTCATTAAAATTGAAAAAACCATTTTTTAATTAAATATTAAGATAATTGGATGTCTTTATTTAATATTAAAAAAAAAATAAAACTTTTTAAAAAAATATCAGGTCAGGTTGCCTGAACCGACCCGAACCTGTTCAGAGCTCTAAAACCCAGGTATTTTATAATATGAATTCTCAACTAAGTATAATAAAATATTACTATATGAGATAAATGAAATATGAAGTTTTTTTACATACATGCGGCATTGTGGCCGGCGCCCGCAAGCGTGCCGTATAATTATCAAATTAATGTATGTGTGTAGTAAGTGTCTGTCGCATATATCAATATACTGTGTTACATATTGGTCGTATCATCAAGAGCTATAAATTGTTGATTCATGTATTTTCTTCACGAATGTATTTAAAATACATTTTGAAGAATCAATTAAAGGGAGAACATAATTGCCTACTGCGAAATTCCTAAATAATGACGGGAATTAATTTAACCGAAATGATGGATTAACGTTTAGATTCTAAAAGAAGTTAAAGCATGGGCTAACTAAATCAAATATATATATATATCTATTAATTGATCGATTTAAATATTATTTTCTGGATTCTTATTTTTAATATCTGATTTAGACTTTTGAATTACTCGAATACTAATTAGAAATTAGAACAAAAATTAGCAAATTTAAAAATTTAGAAATTTTTTTACTGGGAAAAATGCCGAAGCTTAAGTATGGTTGTAATATACCCATGTAAATTATTAGTTATCATTTTTATAAACTTGATAATTAATGTGAAAATTTAACTTTATTTATAAAAATAACAAAATAAAAAATAATTTATACTATTAATAATAATTTATATTAAAGGAAAAATAAAATTTTCTAATATAATTACACCTTCTTTCATATATTTTAACATCACATTTTTGTGATCATCCGGCCATAAATTCATATCTTGATGAATAAATTTAATAGGGTTCCTTTTTTTATTTTTCCAACTTTCAAAAAATGCTTCCAAACCATCTTTCGAGAAATTCCAATCATCTCCAGCGAATTCTCGTAAGGATAATGGAGACTCTTTACTTATTATTTCTAATAAGTAGTCTCCAACGTCGGAATGTGTTGGAATATTTGTACTAAAGGATAATTTTTCTAAATTTGGACAATTAGAAAAAATCCTATTTATTTCACCAAAATTTCCAAAGTCAATATCCATATTTAATCTTCTTAAATTTGGACAATATTTGGATATTATATTAATTAAAAATAAATTTTCGACCTGATAATGTTGGAATAATTCGAGGGATTCGAGGGAACAACATATATCAATTTCTAATATGGTCTCACCCGATTTTTCAATTATTAAGCATTCAGTACTACTTGGTAAATATGTAGCTTCAAAGTATTGAAGGTTTGGAAAAGAAGTTTTATCTAAACAATCATTCCATTGTTCCCAGTCTACATAAGTCTTATAAGGTGTATAAGGTTCATCCACATTATGATTAAAAATCTCCAAATATTGTAGATTTATTAAACTTGAAAGTGAATCAGGATCGATATGTGGTATTACCATAAATTTTTTTAATGTGGCAGCCTTTTTCTTGATCACATTGCTTAATAATGGGTATTTGTTTTCAATATCATTAAAATGTAAAAATAAGGACCGCAGATCATGTTGCATTTCAATAAATGTTGCTAACCCTTTAGAATCCTCATTACAATAATTTACCTCTAAAGTTTTTATATTTTGGCAAATATTGGCAAGTTCGAGTAATGTTTTTGAAGTTACTATATTATTTTTAAAACTAATTGCGAAAGATTGTAGGTTTAAAAAAAATGATCCCGCACTTGGAAATTTATAGAATTCTTTATCAGTATTTAATTGAAAATGTTTAATATTTTTGCAATTTTTGAATACTAAATTATAAATTTCGTCTTCAAATATTGTTTTTTTATAAACAGAATCTTCTTCAATGAAAATTTCTACCATATCTCTAATCCAAAATGACGTGATTTGAGTAAAATAATTCATATATTCAAATGTTGGTTTTCTTGGTAATTTATATGAAGGCAATATAATATTATTTTTGATCAAAAGGTTTTCTGATTCGATCGGTAAAAAATTGGCTATTACTTTATATAATTTTACACGTGATTCCCCGTCAGTGATTCTAGTACAAGAGATATATTTCCATAGAAGAGGTACGGCTATCTGAGACCAGGATCTATTTACAAGAGCACAGTAGTATAAAGATGAAAAATCATCTTGTAATTCAAGCATGATCAATAATAGGATATCTGCATAAAGTTGAACCATAGTTATGATGAAGAGAAGAATAAATAGTATGAATGATTATTATGTATGAATGAATACAGTAGTATGTATAAACGATGGAATAGAATGAAAAAAAATTATAAATGTCAAAACCAACAAGATACTTCCATGTTTATATATAAAAAAAAAAGTTCTTGTTGTTACCAAATATGTTAGTTTAGATGATATAAATTTGAGACGTTTGCTATGTTCCGATTTCCGATTTATGTTAGTAAAAACCGATCATATGATTGTCGGCCGTTAGGTGTATCAAAATCAATAAACTTGGTTTGGGAAATCAAAGCTGTATCAAAATCAATTGTTAAAATTTATTATGCATAAATTCTCATTATGCAATATATCATAGAAATAGTATATTCATTTTCTTTGTTTATTGACTTTTAGCCGTTGTAATTTTGATAAAAGATAATCAAATTTCAATAAAATGTTTTATATTATAATATTTAGTTATGAAACTTGTGCATTGAATAAACTTTTTCATTTTCTTCTAATCCTTTTTTAAAGAACTGAAACTTTATCTAATGTGTAATATTCGAATATTATCATGGTGATTGTTTCCGGTTTAACATGAAATGTTTCATATTATATTGTTTTTAGAATTAGTTTTCAGACACAGAATGCTCGTGTGACAAATATTATAGACTTTGACTGCGGTCATATTCTTATTTAAAATTGCATTACAGATTGTTCCAGAAAAAGGATTAAAAGGATTAAGGTTACAGTACACCCGAGTTGCGTCCAATAAATGTGTTTCAATTTTTTTAATTTTTTCTCGTGTAATGAACTAAAATGAACTGTGCAAATTTAAGGTTAGACAGTTTTGAATTAACAAAAAAGTCAATATGTGAAATGTATAATTCATGATATATAAAGCTAACAATGGTTTTCAGTGGTACAAAAGTTTCATGCTTACGTGATGTCAATTTCTTTTACATGAAAAATTATTTTCTAGTCATGTGATATTGTGATACCCATACCTAATGGTAACGATGAATGTTTCATTCCGAAACTGCTGAAACCTGAAGAAATTTCCGAAACTTCCGAAACTAAACTCACGTGAATTCTTTTTTAATTGGTGATTAAATTTAGTGATGATCTTTAATTTTCTCACGAAGATATTTTCGATCTTTCATCTAATCATCAAAATGCAATATTTATGCGAACCGCTGTCGCGTTTAGTCATAAATAACCATTTCCCCCTTTTTCTTTTCGCCTGACTTTGAAAACAATCAAAAATCAATTATCATTTTCTTTTAACTGTTTACACAAGAATTTACCTTTTCTAACCCTTCCCCAAATGCAACTATAATTCCAACAAAAAAAGAAAAGAAAAGGTTCTGGTGGTCTCTTTAATTCTTTGGTATGAGAGATCATGCTACAAATTAGAAAAGTATCAGAAGGGCACTATGAAGCAACTTGTGTATACTATGATCTATTCTGGAAAAAGGGTTCACCACAAGAGTTGGAAGCACATTTTGCTAGTGATTGTTCTAAAGTATCAGCTGATACAAGACAATCTTGAATCGTCTTATTGCAAAAGCTGAAGGAAGCACATTTTGCTAGCGATTGTTCTAAAGTATCAGCTGATACAAGACAATCTTGAATCGTCTTGTTGCAAAAGCTGAAGGAAATATAACCAATCTTTCATCTAAAAGCGAAAACTTAATTATGGTTCAATTCAAGAGATTTTCAACATTTCATGTAAGTATTGACTCTCTGAGGATAGAACTCATGAAATTGATCGTGCTTATGTAAAAGCATTTGTTGTATGTGGCATTCCATGGCATGTAATTAAAAATTATTTTTTTTTATTGAATTTTTGAAGTCTCTACGCCCGGGATACACGCTATCATCAAAAGAATTACTTTCTGACAAACTTTTATCACAAGAAACTGCAGTTGTTAACACACGAGTTATCAAAGAATTGAAAATACAGCAAATTTAACATAGTGTATGTTATTCCTAATATTAATGTTTAGTGATTTAATTAATTTTAATTAATCTTTATTCTTAATCTTAACAGTCAATTTAGAATTTAATTCATACACCCAACCATGGAGAATATTTGTGGTGCTTAAAGGGGTCTTTTAAGTGAAAGTCATACTGGCGAATTTTTAGCCAAAACAATTGATGAAATAATTGATGAAATTGGTCCAGCAAATTTTTCAGCAATTGTATCGGATTCAGGAGCAAATATTCGAAATGCATGACAAATTATTACAGAAAAGTATAAAAATATTCTTAATGTGCGTTGTATGGCACATGCTATTAATCTGATTTCAAAAAATATTTGCTCTACTTCATTTGCAAATCGGATTTTAACGAAATGTAATACTATTGTGACATATTTTAAAAA
Source organism: Rhizophagus sp. LPA8_4_AMF (assembly GCA_021464525.1). Taxonomy (NCBI): domain Eukaryota; kingdom Fungi; phylum Glomeromycota; class Glomeromycetes; order Glomerales; family Glomeraceae; genus Rhizophagus; species Rhizophagus sp. LPA8_4_AMF. Next base: position 5,838 of record JADRCO010001560.1, on the reverse strand, counting down.
AAGCCATCAAGGAGGTAATTTGATTTTAAATTTTATTTTATTTTATTTTATTTTTGATACTACAATTGTTTTATTAATTTATTTAATATAAAAAGGTTCTGCATTAAAAGAAGAAGCTAAAGCTTGTGGTATTAGTGGAGGTGGATTGAAGAAATGGGTAGATACCAGATGGCACACTATGTATGACTGTGTTGATTCAATTATGCGCTATAAAGTACCATTAGAAAATGTAAGATTTTGAATCATTTGTCTGAATTCATTTAATTACTAATTCAACAAATAATTTTATTTTTTGCTTTTTATTTAGTTAAAATGCGAAAAACCTGAAAATCTTTCAACAGCAGTATTATCAGTTTTACGATCACGTGCATTTTTTGATGATGTACGTGCATTGGCATTTACCTTACGTCCTATTAAACAATCAATTGCAGTGTTAGAATCTCAGTCTTGCACCCTTGCAGATTGTTTTCTTGGACTTGCAAAACTTGGAGCTGCAATTAAAAAATTACCTAATAATGATCATCGAGTTTTTCGCCAGCAGTGTATTTCAATTTTTAACCGTCATTACGCTGAATTTGCTGATCCAATATATTTATTATGCTTTTTTTTACATCCGTATTATACTGGTTTAATAATAATTAATAATTAAACAGGTAATAAACAGAGTATAATAATTAAATTTACAATTTTATTTATTAATAATTTAGTATTTAATAGTGAATTATATAATTATATTATTTCGAATTATGTATTTTCTAATTATTATAGTAATATATAAAATAGTTACTAAAATGTAAAAAAAAAAAAAAAAAAAAAATTATTACGTAATATGAATTATTTAACGTGTAAATCATATGATTTATTATTTTTATTTTTTTTTAAAAACCAATATTATTGTAAAATTAATTACTAAATTTATTAAATTTATTATATCAAATAAAATATTTCAGAAGTTTGCGATGAAATTTGGGAAAAAAGCTGAACGTAAAGAATTATTAATGCATCAAATGAATATCATAAACGAGAAAAACCGAAATAGAAACTCCATATACTTGGTGGTTTCAATTGAAGATAACTTTCCTAAAGAATGAAGATTACCTAGTTCAACTACCACTTAGACTCTTTTCCATCACATCTCATGCAGCTGGATGTGAGCGAATATGATCAAGTCTTAGTTGGATATAAGATCCCGTTTAGGCTTAAATAAAATCACTGAAGAAAATTTATCAAATATTAACTGATGCACATTTGATCCGGACCAAGATCTTCTTGAATTGGAGGAAATAGCAATTGGAGAGGAGGAAGAATTAGGTATTGATAATATTTTGAACTTGGACGCATTTGTTGATACTTTGGAGATAGTATAAAGGAAGAGATTAATAATAAAGTAGATATTCCAATAAATGAAAATGATGATATTTAATGGGGATCAGCTGCCGAAGCTGATAAAATAGTTAATGCTATGTAAAATTATGAATATAAATTTTGTTATTTTGTTTTTAAACTAGTCATATATTACAAAAACATAAATAAATAGCCAAGCAATGGAAATTTTGAAAGTTTTGCCAGATCGGAATTTTGCACCAATGCCGAAACTAGTTCCAGGTTTTGGAAGTTTCGCCAAGAATTTAGTTTCAGTTTCGCCCGAAACACTAGCATGCACTTCCTCACAAAAAAAAATGAAGATAATGTAACTCCCAAACTATCTTGCAATGCTTTGATAAACAAATATATATAAATTAAAAATTTTTAAAAAAAGGAATTTGTGACATCCACATGTTACGTTTTGATAGAAGGTAACACTCCGATCTCCGATTACAAGTTTATAGTTAATTAATTTACAACAATAGCAAGTAGCAACAATAGTAATAAACAGTTCAGTTGTTTAAATATATGTAAAAAAATTACCACTATTTAATGTAATTTTAAAGAACAATTCTTCTGGTAAAATTTAATTTTGTTATACCTAACTTAGCATTTGCATGTAAATATGTATGTACATCAGATTGTTTTTATGTAAAAAATCTACACTACATTATAATACATATACTATTTTTAGAGATCCAATTTAGGAATCTAATTTTTATAAGGGTATTGCTAAAGATCACCAGTGGTGATCGTCACCACACCACCACACCACACAATTCTGGCCAAAAATTATAATTTTGGCCGGAGTTAAAAAACACGTTATAAATTTTTTTCAAAAATTCAAAAATTCCAATTTAAATAATAAATGTGTAAAACAAATTTTATTTAGAATTAATTGCACTAAAATTTTGAAAATCTGACTAAAAAAAATTTTTTTTTAAAGTTAAAAATTTTATTATACTTATAAAATCAAAATTTTTCCAGTTTTCTTAAAATCTATCTGAACAACAGTCTTTATTTATATCTAAGAGAAACTTATTCAACTCATAAATTTACATATAATAATGATGTTTATATTATGATTATAATAATATCTCAGTCAAAAATTTTGAAATTTCAAAAAAATATTTTTTATGTAATGAGTAGTAATGATCACCACTGTGATATCCTTTTTATAAATAGATATTTATATAGATATATATAGATTTTTTATATATTACATGTATTATTATATTATATTTAATATTATTTCAACTAGGAGAATACTTTATTTTATTTTACTTTTGTAAATATATTGTATTACTTTAGTATTATTATCAATAAACATGATCGCACCTTTTAAGAGAGAAAAAAAAAATCATATTTAATATTGAAATAATCTATCTATTGTATATGCAAAGTGAATTTTTATGTTTATCATTTCTATTTTAAAAAGAAGCGTGATGTATAAGCAAATTGATCAATATAAATAATCTATAAAAAAAGAAATAGATAATGCATTGCATCTGTGATGAATAAATTTACCCTTTAATATTATAGATTTGTAAAATTATATTTTATATTGTTTTAATACTTCATATACATATTGCTAAAATTCAAATACAAAATTCCAAATTCCAATTACTATTTTAAATTACTTTAGTATTAAATTCCAAATTCTAAATTCCAAATTCCAAATTAATTTACTATAATTATGACATTCCAAATTAATTTTAACAACAAATATAATACCATATAATTCTGAAATTAAGCAATTTCAAAAATAAGTAACTTATGAATTTCTGTAATAAAAATTAATAAATGTAATAAAGAAATATTTAATATTGCTAAAATCACATATTTCAAAATAATGGACAATTTTATTAAGTATTATAAAATATAAATGTAAGTTGTTCCAAACTACAGTAACTCTTAACAACTCTTTCTCTAACAGTACTATTTATATTTTTTCTTTTTTTGTGATATATTATGTAATAAGTTTTAACTGAAACAAGAGAAACAAGATTGTGCAGCTGATTTAATAAATTACAATACTATATATATATTTATTTGATCATTTAAATGTGCAGTATTTTTCAGATTTTTCAGATTTTATTAAAAAAAAAATAATCTGAAATTACCATATATCACAAGTCACAGTATTCTGAGTATCTTACAAATTTTGAAGGTTTGACCCTGTAACCCCTATTACGCAAATTTTTACTACTAATAGAGGATGTTTAAAACTTATAAAATTATTAAGTTACTATCAGATACTACACCTAAGTATTTGTTGAATTATTTAAATAATAAAATCAATGGAAAATAGGACTTCTTTTTTGAGGAATACTATACATAGGGGGTATTGTAGTCTGCAATATACGGTAAGTAATTCTATAATAAAAAGGTTTCTTAATTTTAGAACTATATAGTACTTTAAAATATCAAACATTATAAGCTATTAAGCTATTAATTTTTATTAACTAATTTATTAAACTATAATTATATAATTATATCTTTTATTTATTTTTTTTATTTTGCAACATATTTACAAGTTTATTAATATATCAAAATATACATACTGCCAAAATTAATTTGGGATGTCATAATGATTATAGTAAATTAATTTAAGATTTGAGATTTGAATTTTAGCAACATATATACATTAGAACTAATAAACTAATATCTAAAATAAAAGTAAAATATTAACTAATTTATATTATATTATTTATCTATAACCCATTTGTCATTTGTTATCTCTTAAACTGTTTTACTGGCAAATTTGCCAGTAATTTAAAAATTAATTGCCAATCTGCCACTTAACGATACAAATTGATTAGTAGATCTGGCATAAGTCCTTATATAAATAACATCAATTGGCATATTTTAATGATTTTGTCCTACATAAGTTATGCTTAATGCAACCATAATTTACCAATCAATAATGTTAAATATGAATATTATCAAAAAAAAATTTTTTTTGTTTGCTATAAAATTTAATGAGTTTACTTTGAAGGAAATTACCATTCCAACTTATATTTTAGGTAACTTTACATTAATTATTCGCAAATTTTGCAAATTTTACAAGGTTTTTTTGCACTATTATAAAATATATGGTATATTCTTACTTAGATTAATAAAATAATATTTTTAAAAAAAAAAAATAAAAAAAAATGCAATGTTTTAGTTTTACCAGTTTTATGAAATTATACTTAAGTAATGTACTACCTTTTTTAATGTATTTTTAGGGTATTTATATTGCAACAAAATGTTTTCAAACTCATGCAACTATCATTCAAAAGCAATAGTATTTAATATATAAATGTCTGACGAGATTAATTATAGATTGCTGATCATTTTGTATCATTGAGTGGTGAATCATCAATTAATATTAATTTATAATAAAATAGAATTTAACTTGAAATTTACTTTATTAAATTTTTTTACAATAAATTTTATGATATCTTTTAAAAAAAATCAGATATTAATTATATGAATTTTACCATTCTTAAAAAGGAAAGATTGATGATTTTTTTTGTGAATCTGTTAAAAAATTTTAAAAGTATTAAAGTAAAAGTTTCTATATATAAAAGTCAAAATCAGCATTTAAAATATAACTTGTATGCATAAGTAAAGTTGTAAAGAGTAACAAAATATACTTATTACAAAATATTTACATAAATAGACTTTATACATAAGGAGTATACTCAGGTTAAATTTAAAAAAAATAAATTTTATGTTATTAATACTGCAATTAATTATAATAAAATTTAGCCTATTAAAAAATAATTTTTATTTTAAAATAATATTTTTATAATAAATTTCATAATATTTATTAAGTAAAAATAAAAAAAATTAGATGTTAATTAGTTGAATTTTATAAGTTAAATATTGGCAAAATTTGCCAGGTGATAGATTTTATATATAAAATTCAAAATTGGCATTCTAAATGTTACTTTTGTGTATAAGTAAAGTTGTAGCAAAGGCTATAATACATATATCATATAATTTATGCATAAGCAGACTTTATACATGAGGAGTAAGCATGAGTTAATTTACAAAAATATGCATATTTTTTGTAATTTAATTAATTGAACTATAATTAAACATCTAGAAAAAATGATTTTTATTTAAAAATAATACTTTTATAATAAATTTTATGGTATTTTCTATTTAAAAATAAAAATAAATTAGAGGCTAATTAATGAATTTTTATGTTATTTTAGGTTTGAATATTAATAGCAAATTTGCTACAATATTTAACTACAATTTAAGAAATAAGCACTGTTGATTAAGGCTCCGCACAAGCCGGCTCGAGCCAGCTCACGAGCCGAATTTTTTATGCAGAATTTGGTAATTATCTATAATGCCGGTCATAGTGCCGGCCAGAATTATAATATAAGTGATCACGTGACTTCGGATCAGGGACGATGATTTTCTGTGTTTCACAGAATTCACAGGAAATCACAGAATAGGGGCCATAAAAATGAT
>JADRCO010001559.1:0-18526 GCA_021464525.1 Rhizophagus sp. LPA8_4_AMF | reverse complement strand
AAAAAAAAAAAAAAAAAAAAAAAAAAAAAAAAAAAAAAAAAAAAAAAAAAATTAAGAAACGCCAAGCCGTTACTTGGCTTTGTTGGCTGTGTTGCAGGCTGGACAAAACATCCCATTATTATGTGTGATTTTTATTTGTAGAATTATAAAATATAGTTTTAAAATAATTAATGTAATATAAAATATTTAAATAAATAAATAAATATATATATATATATATATATATAAGCCTACGTAAGTGATGTATGATGTACAATAATAATAATCATCATCATTTTTTCTATGATTTACCCTTTTTTTTTTAGAAAACTTTTACCAAAATTTTTGTGCTCGACCTAATAAAGGTTTATTTAAGATAACAAAAATAATTACACAGATATATTAGATATACCGGAACGGTATTCGTTCCATTAGTCTAAAAATCAGTTATACTATTATGTTGAAGTTCGGTATATCAAAAATCCGTTATTGCGTCATTTATAAATTGGGAATGTGATCGGTTAAATTCATATCCGATCGAGTTTTCCGTTAATTCGGGTATATCTTATTCCGGCCCGAGTTATGCAAGATTATTCTTGAGATCATGTGTAGGTTAAATCTTTATGCGGAGTAATCATATTGTTCAAATACGTACATGTACGTAATATCTGATGTCCTTTCTTTTTTTCAAAAATATTTTTGAATGAAAATTATGAACGGAGCTAAACTCGGTCCTTTTTTTTTATGCTAATAATAAAATAATCTAATAGCTAAACCTATCTTATTAAAAGCATCATAATATTTACTCCCGTAGCAAATGATATTCGGTGATTACCTGCCGCGAAATTTAAATACCATTAATAATACATTATATTAATTAATAATCAAAATGAACCTTACTTTTCATTATTTCATAAAAATAATGATAGGTGTAAATAATTTCGATTTCATTATCGTGTCAAATTTACATACTTTTAATAGAGCTTCTTTCGAGAAAACCAAGAGATTTAATCGGTTCTTCGGTTTTTCTTAAAATTAAAAAGGGTTAGTCTAAAAGAAAATTTGTCGTAGATATGACATAATTTTATTCATAATGAGAATAATAATCGTGTTAATCGTGTTTAAATATGATTTTTTATGGATAAGATTGATTGAAGAATAAGTAATGTTAAGGTTACAATTTATTGTATTGTATTCATTCATCATTATTGTACTGCATATTTTTATATATACTATATTGAGTATTCTCTTACCATATTTAATATTTATGTGTAGGTGGTGTTCGGTAGTAGTGAGTAGTCATCATGATGTTATATCAAGTGAAAATCTCGTATTCAAGTTTTTAACCTGATTTAAGAAATTAATATTAATAATAATAGTCAGAAAAAGGGATGTAATGAAAGATATAACTATGATGTTTATCATCTCTATTCTCTAGTATGAGTATTTCAAAATCGAAAAATATTTTTAGGTGGAAATTTTTTACCTTTTAGTTTTCATAGTTTTTCATATATTAGCATGTTTTATTCTGCAAAGCTAACCTTCTTCAAGCTTTAAAATACCCTGGTAAGGCAATCTAATCCATCTATTTACGAAAGTTGAAGAAAAAAACGCGCTAAATTCGCGTTTTTTCGTTCTAAAAGTAACAAATTATTTTGAAATATTCTTTAGAATCGGAATAAAAGAAGAATGCTAGTACATTAAAGTTTTACATTCATAATATATCAGAAGAATAGAAGAATAGAAGAATAGAAGAATGATGAAAACGCGACAATCAATCCGCTTTATCGACCAGCACCGCACATCATGCCTTCAACTTTATAACGCGTAATTTATGATGATTATTACATATGAAAAAAAAGGAAATTTATAATCTTAATTTTAATTAAACTTAGATAGATTGTTTGATAGTTTCAAAAAAGTTTATTGTAGGATCATTATTATTATCAGCATAATTTGCATATTGGACCTAATGCGGTCGATTCCTTTTATTTTTTTACACGTTTAATTAAATAAAAAATTTAGTGATTTACCGATTTAACGCAGACTGGAAATTCGTAGTTAAAAGCAGTAAAAGATAGGATTATAAATACTTATATTTTATTTTATAGTAAAATATCTATCATTCAAGTGCGTCCTCTATTAGAAGGATTAGGATTAAATCTACAAATATTATGGGAATAAATTGTTTTAAATTGTAATTACCAACATTTGTATGCAATCAACCATACAAAAGCAGTGATATGACAATTTTAAAACACAATATACAACATTCAATCGTAGTAATAAAAATGGTGGAAATTAATAATGAAAGTTATGCGAAGAGGTGGATGTAATAACATTGAATCATTTATAAAGTAGTCCATGAGATTCCTTATTTAACAAATTAGAGATATACACTGTGTATGATCAAAATATAACACTTTTCGTGTCAAGATAACAAGGATAAGTAATATAAGAAAGTTTTAAAATACCTCTCTAACACACGATTCTGATTGGGATTATAATATACTAGGAAAACAGAAACTGTTGAAGTCCGTTGCTTAATCCTAACGACGATTACGACGATAGTGGTAGTACTGAAAATGATGCCAAATTCTTGGGTACGATTCCAAGTGTAATTCTTAATTTCAAGATTAAGGTATGGTATTTGCTCAACATCATAGGAACTTACTACTTTGATTGATTTGTGCTGATGTGCTGATTTTGTGCTAGTATCTGAAGGTAAAAGTAAAATTTATATATATTTTATTTTTTATTTAATATTATTAATTTTCATGGGAATTGGGAATAATAAGGCTCTTCCTCGAATTCCCGGTCATTTATAAATATAGTTAATTACTTGCAAAAAATTAGTATGAAGATAATCATGATTGACACTTAGTGCGACAGAGAATTATTTCATTTATTTTATTTTTTTACATTTATTTTTATTTTTATTTGCTAAGCTTTTATGGTGCGAAAATGATTTTACATTAGATTATCAATTTCCTAATGCAAACTAGTTTCGTCGCGTTTGTTGTAATTGTTGTAACTGATCATCCCCGATCTTACGTCTTCTGTTATTGCAGATTGAGTCTAGAATTCCAGATCACCGATCAAAGTGAATTTGCGATACAACCATAAAATTTTTTAAAGGAAATGATTATATCAGATCAATTAAAAATAATATTAATATTTTTGATGTGATTAATATTATATTGATGATTTTCTAGCATTGAGAAAAAAATATTCATTTAAAATAATGGTGATGATTAGAACAGGTATATTTTATAAAATTTATAAGTTTTGGGTACTTTATTTTTTAATTATTCTAGATATTAATGACTTTTATGAATTTTTTACACCAAAGAATTCAATTATTTTTTTTTTTTTTATTCAATTAGAATTGAAAAATGAAATAAATAAATTATTCAGAAAAAAATTAATGGTTGATATAGGATGTATAAGGAAGATTGAAAAGGTGACGTTATGGATATAATATTCTAATGTTCCTTTCGTCATTTCATTACCGTTTGTTGATCGTTGAAAATAGTTTGAAACAAATGTACTGTACATAATGTCTTCCATGAGCGCCGCCTGCTTGACATTCGTTGACATAAAAAAGGTCACATGATTCTTCTATATAATCTTTCGATATTCTCGTGATTTTTTTATTCGGAAATTTGGAAATTTTAGTGATTTCAGATTTTCGAAACTTCCAAGTCATTTCCTTGGTTGCGTAGTTTTGCCTGCTTTATTCCTACCCATATTAATAAAATCGAAGATAAAATTCATTGTTTAATTTAACACGTGTTATTCATGTGACGTGCCAAGAATTACCGCAGCATGATAAAATTTAAGATTATCCACTACGTAATGACATTTGATTGATTGGAAAAACTTAATCTTTTGATAAGCTAGTAATAAAGTTATAGATGATTGTTGAAAATCAGCTGAAACTGAATTTTTTTTTAATTGATACGGACGGCGGCTGATTTAAGTGTATTTCTGGTCAAGTTTCAATTTTTTAAAAATCGAGAAATGATTTACGGATTGCAGTAGATCGAAAAAAAATTCAAACCTAATTTGTTATATGATATAAGAATTCCCCCCTGAAAATCAGTGACAAAGTTTAATGAATTTATTACCTAAAATTTAATATTGCATGCCAAGTTTTCTTTAAGAAAAAAAAAGTTTGGCCGCTTATCAGAAGATCTTTACGATTGGCTAAATGAAAAAATTTTCTCATGAATTTTTTTTATCATTTAGTAAATGAAATCAAAATGATTTGTTTTTGTTTCCTAAATAGGATAAATGGGATATCAAGTTTTATTGTTCTTTTATTGTAATTTAATAAATACAAATAATAAATAATATATTTATGATAAGAGAATATGTATATATAAAAAAAAAATGTTAATCACATTTTTAGCAAATGTGATTATAAAGAGAACAGACTATCAATAAATACGCAAATTTAAATGAACGAAATTATTCGGTAAGAATAAAATTAAGGGTCACAAGTTGTCTCATGCGCGCATAATTTTTCTCACAACTATTAGATTGATTTCCCCAATCTTCTTTAATTGACAAGGCTAATTCTTTTGGAATCTTAATTTTTTCTTTTTCATCAACTAAACTTAAAGTATCACTGTTGGTTTTGATATAATGGACTTGATTATCCCAAAATTGACATAAAATATCCACATTCGTAATAATTACGGGGAGCTTTCTTTTAATTTCCAAGATTTTGTCATTATTTTGCTGAGATAATTCTTCTAATCTCTTTTGTGATCTACGTCTACGATCGGTGTTCATCGGTTTTGTTATACGCAAAAGAATCCACATTAATAAAGCTATCAAGATACCGAAAACAATGGCATTCATATATTGTGATACGTGAATCTGGCCAGTCTGATTAAATTCACTTATCTGATCATTAATGTCATTAGTGTGATTCTGGATCATCTGGTTCGATAAAGAAAAGCCGCTTACTTGATTTTTAGTGTCATTAATACTAACAGGTTTTGATAGTGGTGCATTAGAGTTGCAAACCCAGGAAATCCACGAAGGACACCAAGTCGTAATTTCATCCTTTTGTGTTTTCTCACCATTCTGTGTTTGTGATCCCCCATCCTTTTGTGATTTTCCATCCTTTTGTGTATTCTCATCCTTTTGTGAATCCTCATCCTTTTGTGTATTCTCATCCTTTTGTGTATCCTCATCCTTTTGTGTCTTCTTACCACTTTGTGTTTTCTCATCCTTTTGTGTTTTCTCACCATTCTGTATTTTCTCATCCTTTTGTGATTCCCCATCCTTTTGCGTTTCCTCATCCTTCTGTTCTTTCTCATCATTTACTGGTTTTTTATCCTTTGAAGCATTACGACCCGGATGCCCTAACGCTCTCCACAATATCTCTGGTATGTTATTGCATGCGTTATCTTGATTAGACGAAAGAGGATCACAATTCATATTTAGATAAAATATAAATGTACTAAAGAAAAAAGATAAAATCGGTATGGCAAATTCTGGATTTTTAATTTCAATTTGTTGATTATTTGAATTAATTTGTTCATCATCTATCACATAATAATTGTTAAAACTTTCAAAGAAGTCTTGATAATCTTGTTTTAATTGATTTGTACTTTCTCGTCTATCTTCCGCTTCACTTAATAAAGGTGATAAAATTATTAAAATTGTTTCTATAGTTTCACTTTCTTTTGAAAGTGCGTCCATATATATGGCGACATTCTTAGAATACGAAGAATGCTTATAAGATTCTTGAGCTCTTCTTTCGGTTAAAGTATTAATTGAAATATTAAATTTTTTAATTTCGGTATCATTTCCTTGAAGTTCGAGTTCTAGTTTTCTGCATTTATTAAAGGCTTCTAATACTTCATTCGTTTGATTTTCAAGAATATCAAGAAGTGGAAAGTTTGGATTTTTCCATAATTCTAAATTTATCATTACCATATCGAAAGATATTCTTTGGAAAATAAATGCTTAAAGAAAATTTGAAGGAGGGAGAAAAGGACAAAAAAAAAAATAAAATAAAAATAAAAAAAATAATAAAAAATAAATATCCAGTAATATTTTATATGTATATATATATTTTTACAAAATATTTTGTCGTGTTTAAATACATAATTGTTCACAGGTCGTGATGTCAATTCACACCAGGTAACACATAATTTATTACCCTTTTTAAAAAAAAGGAACTCCCTAAAATTTTTCGTGATTCATGTTTAGGCGTAGAACGTGCATATTTTTTTTATTCAATTTTTCAATTACTCACGAGACTTGTGATAAAATGAACGTAATATTTTCAATAAATCATTGTTTATTTATATGTTTAAGTTTATAGATAAAATAATAATAAAATAGAATAAATAAATAAATAAAAATAAAAATAGAAATGTTTTTATCAATTCCGACCGGCATTTCCCGTCCAGTTTTCCTAAAGCTTAACATACTGTATATCGTTTTCATACCTTTGGAAATATAAACATTTTTTCTTGCGAATATTCGCATTTCACAATTTCAAGCATTATTAACGTTAACATCTGCTATAGTTTTGCGTACAGTTTTAATATAATTATCACATAATTTTTTTGCTTTTTTCCATCTTGGTTTCATAGGTTTAATAAGAAGTTTTAGAGCTTGATTATTAGTAATATTTCCTAAATTTTGGCTGAGATCCCCCAAGAGGTTATATTGTAAATGCCAATAAATGTTGAAGGTACCCATTTTCGTTATTATTAAAGTCAAATTATTGTAAATTCTTTCTAACTCAGGAATTTCATTTCTTAAATCTACCCTTTTTTGTAATTTATTCACTTCTTTTTCGATCTTTGGAATATCAGATTTCAATTTTATTGTATATAGAAAGCCTACTATCGTTGAAATTACCATTATATAATTGAAAGAACCTAAGAATATTTCAATATCTGTTGGTGACTGATGATATTTTGGCTGTTCAAAGCCCAATGATAATAGAAGAATAAACAAAGTAAAACCGATAATTAAAAAGCCTATGTTATACTGATTCTGACGTTTCAATTTATCCTCTAAATAATTTCTTCTATCTATTAAGTTCTGAAGTTCTCTCCGATCATAATTTCTGCGTACAAAATTTTCTGTAGAAGTTTCATGCAATTTGTTTTTGACTGATTCATATTTTTCTTTTATTTCTCTAGTTTCATTCATATTATTTTCAGCATTTTCGGTAAGGATTTGTAATATATCCGAAACATGATTCTCGTCAAAGTTTGGATCGTTTAGAATTTCTAAATAATCTAATGCATTATTAGCGTAATTTTCGAATTTACTACTCTGTACAATTGACCTTTGTAAACAAGCATGAAATTCTTTTCCTTGTTCTCTAATTTTATTCATTTGTTCATCAATATCAGGAACTACTGATGACATAGCATCACAATCTTTGAAATATGTAAGAATTAGTTTTAATTCGTCCTTAACATGAAAAACATCATCATTTGGCGGTTCAACATTATTTGGCGGTTCAACATTACTTGGCGGTTCAACATTATTTGGCGGTCTAACATTATTTGGCGGTAGCGGTTCAAATTCAGAATTTTCAAAATTTTCTGAAAACATCTTGGATATCTTTTTATTTCGATATCTTTATTCCCAAGTGAACGAAGTGATGGTTTTCTTTTCTGCAGGAGTACCCCGTTTATTTAAATGACATATTTTAACAAATCCTTTTTAAATTTCAAAATTTAAATGATTTAATGAAATCTATAGGTAATACGACAGGATCCTTTAAAGGATAAATTTTTTTTTTTTTTGAGTATCCCTATTTTATAACCTTTTTTTTTTTGAATAATTTAGGGTGAACGCTAGGAAGAGGGACCAGATAGATAATAAAATTGCTTGATTTAGAATATGTGATTTTTCAGCGGGATTTCTTCTTTCGCAATATTATTGTACATATGATATACTGTATTTATTAAAAAATATTTGTGATGTTATATAAAAAGTTTATGAAATTTCAATTGAAAAGTACTATAATTGATTAAAATTTTTCGTTGATTCTTCCTTTATTAAACATAAAGAAAAATAAAAAATCTTATTTCAATGAATTATATTTTACAAATACAATTTAATTGAATGAATAAATGCTTATAAATCCCATGATTATATTGTAGTGTTTCAGCGTGATTCGAGTAAAAAAAAAAAAAAAAAGGTTTTTTCGTTCTTATGACCTATACCCCAATAAATTATTTTGTCTATCTTGAAAATGAAATTATGGTTAAAAAAAAATTTGATCGAACAAAAAGGAAAGAATATCACATATGCATAATAGCATGAGAAAGTAATACATTAACAATTTCATTGTTTTATAACTTTTTCTCATACTAACCTTGGTTTAGTTTCATTATTTCTTCAAAATTAACCAAATACAGTAGTGATACCCATCAAATGATCAGTAATCAAATGATAAGGAAATTCAAATATGGAAAGAATGAAAAAGAAGTTGTTTTCAATGATATAGATCACATCCCCGATACAATAAGTCTGATCATATGATGTTTAAATGGGTTATTTTTCGTCCTTATGCACTAATTGTCGAATTTCACTTTATCTCGCGTATCAGGTTCATCGTATGATAATCATCTGCCAATAAAATTTGATGTTAGTTATGAAATCTTGGATTTTTATTTTTTTGTTAAGTTCATGGGATGACCAGTCATGACCGTTACTACAACAAATAATATTAATCCACGTAGTCTCACTGTGTACTATGAAAACTATAATCTGATGTCAGAAAATCTTTACTCAGCATCTCCGACTTTTATTTAATGCTGGCACACCTTTCCAATGAAAGATGACTAAATAGAGGGAATATATAGTATAACGTGTGTAAATTTCTAGAATTCATAATGTTCGTGACAGGAACTTATATTACTCGAACAAAGGTTATTAAAATGAAAGAATTCCTATATTACGCTATTATAATAATACCGCTAGATACAGTATGTTGAACATCATAGACGTCCGACGTTTGCTGTTAAGAAAACCCTAACATTTTTTATTGATTTAAAAAAAAATACCGGAAAAGAAGTATTTTGTACACGAGATCTATTTTATGCACTTTAAATTTCGGATCTTTTCAAAGTAATGAATGGAAATCAAATGATAATTGGAGTTTATTTTGATCCGGCCGAAGCTCCAGTTTGAGGTAATAAATTTGAAGTTAGTATCGTAATAAATATTATTTCTAATAAAATAAATTAAATATATAATTTTATTCTAGTATTTTATTTAGAGATTATATGAATCGTATGAGCGTCAAGGACTTGCACGAAAGTTGTTATTAAATCCTAGAAAGTCTGAACAGGTCTGAACAGTAATTCTTGAATTTCAATTGAAACAGGTATACCATATTAGCTCTATGAAGATTCTTGTAATCGTAAATCTAATCAACAAGGTCTTGGTATGATAGATGCACCAGTTGCTACAGGTTTCAAAATGCATTAGTCTGATTGGTTTTCAAAGTTTGAGATGTAGGCTATTTACTTCGACATCTGATATTGCTTCCGAGTTAGGAGAGAAAGACGCTTGAGATTCAATGGATACACTCATATCAACCTCTGGTAGTTCATCTGCTGAAGAATCAACAATAGAGCTATCTTAATTATTAGGTAATTCAATGTCGGGATTCTTGGAGAAATAATCAATAATAGTTTGGATTTGTGAAATAGAAATTGCACTATTTTTGATATACCTCATTTTATCAATACCTATTTTTTCAATAAACTCGAATCTTTCTGACTATTTGAGTCTGCTTGCGTAAGGCATCTCGTTTAGTGCCTGGGCGTTCAACAATAAAAACAAAATCAGACACTTTATATAAAAGCTCACTTATTTTATATTCATTAATTTGCAATATATTATATAAAGGTAAGCTTAAAATGTTCCATCTATCGCAAATTTAATAAATGGAATGATATAATTTCTTCAAGATGTACTGAATATGATGAATAAATAAATCTGACCTAAAAAAAGAATTCTTATTACTCACTCGCTTATATAGAAATAAATTTACCTCTACTGGTAATTTATAAAATTAATCAATCGAATTATGTATTTCATAATTCTTCTCAGTTCTTCGGCTAAAATTATTAAGACAATAATTTTTTTTGATATTATTTCCTAAATATAATTTTCTTTCTTTTCACCTCAAAGTAACTATAATGAATGAAATTATTTATTTAATTATCCCTAATAAGTATCACTTTATTATAAATATTGCAAATAAATCTAAAAAAAAAAAGAAATATAAAACTTATGAAAAACTGACAACTTAAACAGTTGATCATTAAATGAATTTAAATGTTGCAACTCAATAATACTATAGATTTTTGGATCTAAAGAATTCTGAACTATTTCTGTTTTATTAGACCGCCATATAGTGTTGCCTAGAAAATAAGGACATGATTATTAATTCAACTTTCGAATGTGCTATAATGACCATGGCTTCTTTTTTTTGAAAAATGAAACAATTGCATTTAATAATTTTATTGAACCTGGAACCTATGATGTACTTATTATTTCTGACTATTAATAATTAGAAACCAACTAAGAGTATAACACATGTAAAATTAGGGAATTACCATTGGATATGATAATTCAAATTATTTAAACCAGTTTCTAATTCTAGCAAAAATAATTAGCCTTTAGTCATATTCGTGCTTTAGTCTGAGAAACATTGGATGCAGTGTTAGAAGCAGATTCATGAATCCCTTTATTAGGGTTTGGTTGACATCAGCAATCATGTAACCAACAATCACTGACTAACATATTTAACTTTTTGCGAATGAGATTATAGGGTTAAGCGCCATCTAAAATATTTTCAAAAAAAAGACGTATTCAAAACAATCACCATTTAAAAAAACATCGATAACACGCCGGCAGATATTTGTTTCGACCAAGCAGTGACCAAGCGCATATATCAAGAATCGCATATGAAAATGTATGACAAATCACCATTAAATTCAAGCCCTGTAAAAAAATTTTATCCGAATATTTCCATTATTTCTCCGTGGCTTTCGTAAAAATTGATACATTCACGGATATCCGTGTTAGAGAGATGAAAATTTCCATGATTTAAGGCTATAAATTCCATGAAATGATACATCCCCGGAAATATAAACACGGATCAACATTTTTTACAGGGAAGAAAAAGAAAAAAAAATTTTTATGATTTATTCTTACGTATAGTAATTAAACATACCTGTCGGTTAAATGATTGTTGGTTCATCCAGTGTTCATCTTCCACTTTCATACAATTCGTCTGATTTTCATCATATCACTCCGTATCACCATTCTTTTTATAAATGTACAATTAATTGGATAATACTTTTTAGTGCATCTACGTTCTAATAAAATTAATTGACAAATGACACGTAAATTTGTTATGATCAAAAAAATAGTATTAATCTACTGTTGCTATTGCTACTACTATTATATGCTGGTGAATTTAAGAATATACAGTATATTATATTTTTATAAATTAATAATTAACTATACATAAGTTTGTATTAAGATTTATTAAAAGAATATTATTTAGTGAAACTTTATAATTTATAAATTTTCAATTAAAGATAGAATAAAAAGATAATTAAATTTCATAATCCTTATATTCTCTAATTTCAAATTTCTTAATAATATCCAAACTTTTATATTTCTCAATTATTTTCATATTTTCATTATTTACCATATTTGTCATATCATTACTATCTTCTATAAGGATGATAAAAGATAATGATCTTTTTGATATACGATTTTTCCAATTATTAAAGAACTTTTCTAAATCTTCTGAAAGTAATTCTCTTTCTATAAAATATATTTCCAATTCATTAAAATTTTTTGGTGAATAATTTGCCAAAACTTCAAAAAATTCAGATTCATTTAAATATCCATTACCACACCAAACTTTAATACTTTCTAATTGTTGACAATTATTTAAAATTGCTTTTAATGTTTCTATTTCATTATCTAAAAATAAAGTAAAAAGTGATTTCAAATTTGGACAAAATTTTGCTATAGCCAAATTTAATGTATTATCATAATTACAAGTACAAAATTCTTTTAAATTCTTTCCATTATTTTCAAAAAATTTGATCATAATTTCAACAGTTGGACATCCAAAAGAAAATTTTAAGATTTGTAATTGTGAAAATTTAACAAATTTTAATTCCTTAAAATCTTCAAAAGCATCATTGTAATCAAAAAATAAAATAAGTTCTTTTAAATTTTTGAATCTAGTAATAAATGATAATGGTCCATCATTTTCTCCTCCATTGATCTTTAATTTGATTAAAGTGTTTGAATGCTTTTTTAATGAAGGTATAATCTCTTTCCAATCTGTACTGTTATAAGATTGTATTAATGATAAATCTTCTAATCTATTTTGTGAAGAAATCAGATCTTTTAACCCATTTGAAACTGTTCCTTCAAATTCCACAGTTAATGAACGAATATTACAACATATTTGGGATAATTGATAAAAAAATTCGGAATGAATATCTGATCCACAACTTAATACTGAGAGATTGGTTAAACAACCAATGGATCCAGGAAAATATGTTAAAGTAATGTTAATAGTATATTTTGTTGATAAATATTTTAATTCTTTTAAAGAAGGAACTTGTTTTATATACATTTTTAATATTTCATGTAAAATTAAATATTTATAATAATATGAACTTTTTGTTAATCCTAGTTGTTGAATTTCGAGAAAGTGCTGAATTATGAGATCAATTTCATTAATTGAAAGAACTTTACAGAACGATATATAATTAAATAATGAAGGTTTTGAAGTTGACTTTGGGACAAAAATACCATTCTTATGTAAAATTTCTTTTGATTCATCAGGAAGACAGATGATTATAGCATCAATTATTTTTGATGATACTTGATCCGATTGAAATGAAGAAGTAGACTTGTATCTCCAAACATTCCTCCATAAAATTCTAACAGAAATTTCACACCAAAGATGGTTGACTAGTAAGCATGAATGTAAAGTGACTTTGTCTTCTTCTAAATATTCAAATATTTCGTTGAGACAATCGGCGAGAAGTTGACAAGACATTTTGTTAATTTCAAAAAAAATTTTTTTTTTTTTTTTTTGTGTTCTGTAATTCCACTTTAAGTTACTTTTTAAAGAAATTCGTAATACAAACACTAATTCAACTTCAGCCTCAACGCAGTCGATCAGGAGATCACACAATGATCCAATTTGATTCGTCTTAGTAAGATTAAAGTTTTTTCAGAATGCAATATTATTGGAATTAAGAATGGAAATCATCTTTATTATATATAACAAATCGGAATAGGATTACAAATATATTCAACAAATGCGAATTCAGGAACATATAAAAACAATGGAAAAAGTTGAAATTACTTTTAAATAATTCAAATATGATTTTCGAAATTCCCTAATTACGGCATTTCAGCATTTTCAATATATGTCGTAATAATTCCGTAATCGTAATAAAATTAATGCCGTAATTCCAAATAATATGCCATAAATGGGTAACTGGTAAGGCTTTTTTTTTCTAAAAATTTAAATTAATAATGCATGGCGCACAACATTTTTCCTTTTTTTTAGGATGTCTATTCTTTACTAAGTGGGAAAAGGCTTTCTTGAAATTTACTGTTAAGAAACAATACTTTACTTTTTAGATCTTTACACGTAAAATTGCGACATTTACGATTTAATGATATAACGAATAAAAATTATGAATAATGTCTTTCAAAACTTATTAAAAAATTTCTTTTTTTTTTTTGTAAGTGATTCAGCTTCCGTTTTGAATCTGATCCTTAAGTAAGTTTTTGAAGATTATTTCGAAATCTTCATTTGAAAAAGTTTTTTTTTATAACATTTTTTGTATTTTTAGGCACTTTTGAGTTTTTTAATACAGTTCACCCATTATATAGTGAATTATTATATAGTGAATAATTCGCTATAGTAAAGAAAAGTCTAATTACGAATTTTTTTATAAATAATAATTCTTGATATAGCGAATTTTTATAATAAATTTTCTGTAACTCATAATTCGAATTTAAATGTTGGAAAGTATTAAATAAAATGACTCTTGATATAGTGAAGATTTTCACTATAACGAATTTTACAAATGTTACACAATTAATTAGTGAATTCTTGATCACGTGTATAAAAATTGTCAAGATCCATGTGCCAAATCTAACGATAGTATTAATGTTGTTGGTAATAATAATATGAATAGAGAAGGTGTTAAAATAAAATTATGGACGTTTATTAATAATATTAATTCTAAAATTATATTTTAATGAAAGGGACTTTTATAACCATCGATCAGAATAGTAAGTATTTATGTGCAGGTTTATGAAAAAACCAAAAGAATATATTTTTATTGCATGGTTTGTTTAATATGTAATAGTTATTCCACGGGTAGCCATTGATATTCATGGTTATCCCGTGGAATAACTGGTTTATACCACGGAGACTAACGTCCCGTATATAATTTTAAACTATTGATAGACTTTTTAGCTTATCCATTTTAAGTAAATATCACCCATAAAAATATCAAGAAGAAAAATCACGGATGACTTATTAGGAAACGTGGTATAAGTCTAGTTATATTATTACTGTATAATATACATCACGTAACTATAAGGTTTTTTTAATATAGCGAAAATCTTATCTTTATTCACTATACGTGATTAGTGAATTCCCTTACTATAGTGAATCTTGATCTTCAGCCCATGAGATTCACTATAACGAGGGTGAACTGTAATCATACTTCGCAGAATTAATTATTATTAATGTTATTAGCTAAAAAAAATACATTTCAGGTTTTTTGCTTTATATTAAAGAAATATGTAGTGTTTTGTATATAAAGATATAATTTTTTTAATATATTTTTATTCATGAGGATATTAAGTGTCGGGATAATGAGTGTCGGGATTTTGAACTTTCGAGATTAGGATTGTGAGCGTCGGTTTATGTTATAACGGGATTCCGTAGTAAATCCATAGCCGTAATACTTCGTAGCCTTCGAAATTTGATGGTATTCAAAAAAAAAATTAGCGGAATATTTTATTTGGCTTCAATAAATGAGTATGATAAATGAGAACAAGGATGCATTTTATTTTTTTATTTCATATGTAGTAAAAAATTATCATCCTCCGTTAATAAATAAATTTTTTCCACAAAAATAGCGTGATTATATAAAGAATCGTAACAAAAAATTAAAAAAAACTTTGTTAAGGATATAATGGTCATAAATCTATTAATGTCAAAGCTCATATAGTTGCTAAACATTTCTCGATGAAAAATTTTTTTAAATTTTAAAATTTATAACCAATCATTTTTAATCATTAATTATTTTTTTTTTTAAGACCAGGTGAAACTCATACTATAATAGAAATTGTAAGGAACGACATAAAGTCAAAACATAAAACAGGATCGTAAACCCGGGTCTTTATTATAATTTTGATTAGACAGATTGCTTATAGAATGGTTCGTTGAGTCATCGAATATGTAGTTGTCCTCTAATAATTTAAATCAAGACGGTATAAGACCTTGCAATTTATGTTCATCTGTGTTTAATTTCTGAACCAGGTTAATAAGAGGATGGCTTGAAATGACGTCATCTCTTAAGGGGCAAAAATCCTGAAATTTAATTTAAATTGCGTCATTTCTGACCATCCCCTAAGTAAGCCCACCATAAAAAATTACGTAAACTTTTGATCATCGGAGTGGAATATACTGATAGATGTTTTCCTTCCTTTGATGGTAGTAGGTAATTTCTATGTTTGGTATAAAATTAATATTGAATTCGATTAGTAATTTAACGCTAACGTAAGATAAGAGAATGTATTCTAATGACAAGACTTTCTTTCTTTATTATTATAACTTTGCATGCTATCATCATTTTTTATTAAAAGTTTCCTCAGCGTGAAGTGTTGTTGCCATTGTTTAATAAACGAAATAAACGAAATTAAAGGAAATAAAATTTATTAAAGAAAAATTAATTTATATAGGTTGTTGTAAGGGGTCATAAGGGTGACGAGTGAGTGAGTTTATAGTACAGTATATTCAATCGTGGGATATACCCTGGATTGGAATTTAATAGCCAGTTGATCGACTCCAATCCCAATTTGTGAACGTACCCAATATTTGTTCGAAATCTATAGCGTGATTTTAAATCGACTACCCAGCATAACCACGAAAAAATGTCCGTATATTGTGTGACGAATAGGATTTTTCTAACATTTTTTTATCAAGCTGCACCAAAGATCATCTGACAATGTGATATTTATTTTCTATTTTTCACAACTGAGAACAATAAGATGTAAACGAGTTGATAAGTTGTTCGTATTCTACTGAGGTGTAAAATTGTCAATTACTTAAAAAACATGGCAGAAGTACATCAGAAAACCACTTTAATCTTAATGTTAGTATGGTCAGACTAAAACAAGCGTGGACCTAGACAAATGACAATTGATAATAGGTGAAACTGATGACGAAAGTAATTAGGATAATAACTAATACTTCCAACGAGTTACAATGGCGTATTGTTCTAAATTATCTGAGATAGCCTATTGAACGATAAATTATTTTATAGGATACAATCCTACGTAATTTTCAAAAATTTGCGTATTATGTATTATACGTGATTTACTGCAGATTTTTAAGAACATCCGAAAAAAACAATTCCGCAAAGACGAAGTTAGCATTACTTATTTAGCACTTTGAAATTTGAATACTAGATACATTAATAATTAATTCAAAGAAAATAATTTGAATTTTGACATTATTTATTATTTTTTAAAATACTTACAAAGCAAGAAACGAATTTAGCATACAGACTTGTATAGGGTTATAAGAATTCCTATAATTATGAATTTTGAATTATAAGTTGGAAAATTTTCTAACTAGAAGAGATCGAATAAAAAAAAAATTTTTAAATGTTTACTTTATTTTTATTCAATATAGTTTGAACATGAAAATCGTGCAACGGAGAAGATCGTTTCATAAGTCCGTGGCAAATAGAGATAAATTATCATATTGATAATTATTATTTAATTGCATTCAATCAAATAAAATCTCAAAAATTCAAAAAAAAAAGGAAAATAATAGTAATAGATCATCCGAACGGGTGAAAATTCAATCAGATTAAATTTTTTACATGCAATCTTGTTGAAGAATTCGTTACTTCCAAAAATAAGTCAAAAATATCGATCATTGACTTTTAAAGTAAGTTAAAAATACGTAATTTTATTTCAGTTTAAACTTACAAGTCATGTTACAATTTGAAAATAAAGAATTTTACTACTTTCTAGTGGCGCGGCAAGCTTGTGAAAATAAATTACTATCATAAAGCCGCGTGCTGTTGGAAGAAATTAAATATTTTTCCGTAATTAATAACCGAAAATTTTATATTAATCATCATATATTTCAAAACGACATGTTTCTGCATTTGAATTGTATAATCTATTTTTAGCAAATAATTTCGTTATTAAAAAAAAATTTTGTAAAGAGTTCTCGTATCTAGTCATATGGCTGACATAATAATGCCAAATTTGAAAGTAAATTGTTACATAAAAGTTGTTAACAATAAATACAAAAGCCACGACCTATTGTCAATCCGCGGATCATCCATCCGTAAATCATGTGATCCATTTGACAAGGGGTCCATTCTGTCAGATGATTCGTCTAATTTTTTCTCTAAACGGACGTTTATGGCTCAGGCAAAAGTCTAAGATTCGTATCTTTATATATAAATCTATATAACTAAAAAAAAAAAAGTCTGACGTTTAGAGTAGACTCCATATAAATAATTTAAATTGTGTAACATGAATCCATGACATACTGCGCTTTATTTATTATTACACTAAATTGTTTTAAGTACACACAATTTATTTCTTTCATTTATTCAATGACCATATATTTTATTCAAACCTATATTTGCGATTCATTCATTACATCTTAAAAAAGAAAGTATTTAAAATTCTACAGAAATTCTTCTCTTAGATATGATTTTTTTAGTAGAAATAATAAATTGAATGGTTTCTTATTTCATGTTCATTATTCACCACGTTTAATAAATTCAATTGAAAATAACTAAGGAAATTGACTTTTCATCATGTTTATATTGATTTTTAATTAAGATTTAAAATAAATAGTCTATTGAATAGCTATCATTGATTTTCTATTTGAATATTAATTAATATAATCAAGGAATATTATCTATTCATTAAGTATGATAATCAAATTTGTTAAACACAAATTACACAAATTGTATTCGTTGAAAAAAAAAAAAATAAAAAAATTATCAATTTTTATGAGGCGTAAAATACTACGCCTCAATATCACAAAATTTATGTGGGCACAACATGAAGTTTTGATCAACAATTTGCATTTTACTAATTTATCACGGAATTCGAATGAACCGAACTTAAAATAATTCATTCATTCATTCATTCTTATTGATTACATTATGTCCACCCTTCGATATGAATTAATTTATGCAACAAATAATAGGGCACT
>JADRCO010001558.1:0-18549 GCA_021464525.1 Rhizophagus sp. LPA8_4_AMF | reverse complement strand
TCTTATATACATATATATACACACCTGTCAAATCTGGCGCTGCCTCATAGTAAAGCTTTGAACAAGTAAATAAATTTCTCAATTTTTTTTTATTTTTTTTATCTTTGGCATTTAAAGTTTCATCATGTGAATTTTGGTGACACAACATGATCACCTGCGGTTTTTATAACTCCTTAAATTTAGCCAATTTTGGCATTTTTATAATAACCGTTCCCGGAATTTATATAGTAATTTTCTGTCGTTCATACGCGAATCACGTCTTAATGCTGTTCTATTTCAAAAAGTGTTGTTCAACATACCTAACACAAATCAATGTGCTGTTTAATGGTTTTTAAATTTGCTGATATATATAATAATTTACTATTGGCTGCAGTTATACAATAAAATTTTATTATTGGCCTAATTTTTTCCATCTAAAATCCTATAGATTTACATTTTTTTTGATCACAGCATATTTTTTTATAATAAAAGATTAATTGATTTTAAGTTATATGATATCAGCAGTGTTATACATGGGACGTGTCCCGCCAAAATCTTAATGTCTCAGATATATCCTAGACATGTCCCATCCAATGTTCTGTTCAAGAAATTGTCTAAGATTGCAAATAACAAAATAATCAAAACTTTAAATGATTGTATCTCTATCAATATTAACGCTAGAGATATGAAATAACTACCATTCGATTTCTCATTAAGGTGATTCTAATGAGCTATGATTCATTAAATTTGAATCAGTAGTTATGGAAATACCAAATTGAACATCATGGTTTTTTAATATTCTAATGTCCTGGACATTGCTAAACTTCTTGGACATGTCCTAAACGTGTCCTGTCCATCCTGTCCATGGATATATCTTGTCCCAATGACAACACTGGATACCAGTGATAGAAAATTTTTATAATAAAAAATTCTGATTTTTATTGGCTAATTAAACTAAATAAATGGAAACCATTAAAAGTCTGTCATATAATTATTAAATCATAAATCATAGTGCAGTGGCTTGTTTAAAAATAAATAATGCGTTACAAAAATGTGTTACAAATAAATGTGTTACAAACAAACAGTGAAATAAGAAGGAATGGTATAATTTAAAAAGGAAATTATAGTGTAATATAGGTAAAAGAAAGGAAAAAAACATAGGTTAAATTGGTATTGTAAATTTTACTAGTTCACTACAGTAAATAGTTTTTCATTAAAGCTCTGGATAATTATGTAATTTTAGTAATAATCACCATTGGTGATAAATAGCAAACTTCTTTTAATAATACATCAATTTTCCATAAATCAGAAGTAATTTTAGCCAATTTTAGGCAAATTTTAGACTGATTTGCCATTTGTCTGATTTTTTTTTTGATTTCAACTAGTATCAAATTAGCCATCAATCAAATATAATGATTTTTGCTGAATTTTAATTGAATTGTCAATTGGCCATTAATCAGATATACTGATTTGTATTGTTGGCAAATTTTGGTCTGATTTTGGGCTGATTTGTTATTGACTAGTGGTAAATTCACCAAAAATTTCCCAAATGTTATCAAGACCAGTTAAAAATAATAAATCAAAATTTTTTTTTAACAATCTTGCAAAGGAATACATATTCATTTTAAATTAATTATAGAAAAATCTAATCTAAAAAAAAATATTATATTGTATAAGCTTGGTTATAAAAAAATTACTAAAATAAATTTCATCTTAATTTATCATAAATAAAATTTATAGGTTTTCAGCTTTCAAATAAGCTATTTCACATGTAATTTAGTGTAATCATCCGCATTGTTCGCATTGTTTTATGGCAAATTTATTATTCCGGTTTTTTTGTTACACACTGTACATGTCTTTTTATTGCCATTTTCAAATTAATGTGATCAGCTAAAATAATAATAAAAAAAGGTGAATTTTATAAACCTGTGATTACTAAAATTTTATTGTATTTTCAGGTAGAGAAGGTGCAATACAAGCTAAAAATGCAATAAAATTTTAGTAATCACAAATTTTAAAGCAAGTTCACTTATAAGTAACTTTTAAAGTGTAAATAGTTACACAAAATTTTAAGGAGTCACTTATAAGTAAACTTGCTTTAAAACTTGTGATTACTAAAATTTTATTACATTTTCAGCTTGTATTGCACCTTCTCTATCTGAAAATACAATAAAATTTTAATAATCACAGGTTTATAAAATTTGCCTTTTTTTATTATTATTTTAGCTAGATCACACTAATTTGAAAATGGCGATAAATAAATTTTTTGAATTAGTTATAATAATAATGAAATACTTCATACAGCAATTATTAATGAATTAGATGTCTATATATATGTATATAATTGTATGTAGCCTTTTTATTGAATGCTTTGAAATACAGTAAATATTCAAGAAAACATCAATTCATAAAAAAAGATACCGGTCTTAAAAAGACTTTACAAAGATCATTAAGGACCATGAGTTGGCAGTCTTAAGACCGAAAAGAACTCAAGCTCTAAGACCAGTGATCATCTCAATAGAAAATGAATTACGTCACGCGAATTTTTCAAATAAAACTCCAAACAAACTACAAGTTTTTTAAATTTTACAGCATGATAAATGTTTTAAAATCGATTAAAAGAATCGAAAAGATGGTATTTTTTTTACAATGTATGTCTTTTTCCTAACGATTATCAAACTATTTATTAACTTATATACAGGATACTTCTAAAGAAGATGAATATAATAAAGAAAACCGTGTACATCTTTTGACTAAGTAAGTTTTATAAGCCGAGAATTTAAATTAAACTATGTTTTAGTAACATTTTTTCCTTATTTATTTTTTGAAGGCAACCTGATTTGCATATATTATCTATGAAGGATTTTAAAGTTGGGCATGAAATTGGCAAGGGTAAATACGGACGCGTTCATTTAGCAACGAATAAATCAAGTGGATATATCGTTGCTCTAAAGATATTATTAAAACAAGAGTTAAAGCATGACAAACTCCTACGACAATTAGAACGCGAAGTTGAAATTCAAGGAAATCTCAAGTAAGATATTCATTCATTTTTCGATTTAATATGTTTAGCTAATTTATTTTATAAAAAAATTTCAGTCATCCTAATATCCTTAAATTATACGGATATTTTCAAGATGAAAAACGAGTTGTAATGATTTTGGAATGGGCTCCTCTCGGAACTTTATATGCTCAACTAAAAAGACAAATGCGATTTGTTGAAAAACAAGCGTCAAGGGTATACACTTAACTGAATAAATTGAATAAATCGTAATACACAATTATAAATGGTCTTTTTTTTAAATTTTATGAATTTAGTATATCGCACAGATAGCAAAGTCGTTAAAATATGTTCATGAACGTCACATAGTTCATCGAGATTTAAAGCCAGAAAATTTGCTAATAGATAAACAAGGGGTTCTCAAATTAGCAGATTTTGGTTGGGCTACTTATGTACAGGACTTTACGAAGCAAGTAAAACTAAATAATAAGTTTAAAACTAACGTTTATAATATTAATAATACTCACTATTCCTACAGTTCATCACTTAAAACTATTTGTGGAACATTAGATTATCTAGCACCTGAGATGGTTAAACGTCAGCCTTATAATGAGAAAGTGGACGTATGGGCACTTGGGATAATATGCTATGAATTGTTGGTCGGTGTACCTCCATTTGAATCAATAGGATTTCAACCAACAATTCAAAGGATAGTACTTAATGAAGTTATGATTCCAGATTATGTATCAAGAGAAGCGAGAGATATCATTATAATGGTAATTTAATTTATTATTGCTCACTAATAAGTTTATTCTAAATTATATTTTCTAATAATAAAATTCAGTTATTACAAAAGGATCCAATTAACCGTCCATCAATGGAACAAGTTTTAAATCATCCGTGGATTCGTATGTATAATAAAAGTTCACCACAAAATAGTACTCAAACCAAGCTAACAAAAACGATAATCACGAATATTAATTATAATAATTGTTGAGTCTAAAAAAAAAAATACTTTTAAATATAATAAAATTATAAATCTTCTCAATTATACATTAATATAACAGTAACATATTATAATAAAAAAAAATTAAATTAAATTAAACGGTAATAAACTAGAATATATAAATATAAAGTTAATAAAAAACTAAGCTTTGAACTTAAATACAAATACTAAATGAATATAATATTTGCTTACCAATTTCCAAACACCTTTTGCATATTGTACAATTTCATTGGCCCCCATTTTACTTTCTCCATAAACGCGATCTACAAAAGTTATGGGTACTTCTCCAATAGTGTAACCAAATTGTCTCGCACGAACCATCATTTCCATTTGGAAAACATACCCTTTAGAGATTACCAAAGAAATGATTCTTTCAAGGACTTCTTTCTTATACAGTCTGATATAGTTTAATTCATGAATTAGAATAAACTACAATTGAAAAATTTTGAGAATAAAACATACCTAAAACTTCCTGTGAGATCAGATACGTTTGGTCGAAGGAGTGTCGATGCAAGAAAGTTAGCACCGCGACTTTAAATTAAAGCAGAACAAAAGTTATAAATCGCTCTTTTATATTAAAAGTCATAGATTACTATTTTACCTTATTATCTTACGTTTAAGGTCCCATCCGTACACACCTCCATTTCCGGCATATCGTGTCCCAGTTACGATATCGAAATTTTCATTTCTTTGTAGCCTAATTGAAAATGTAATATGTTAAAGAATAAAACAAAGGTAATTGCATTCTTAACCATAAATTAATTACCTAATAAATTCTGGAATAAATTTTGGCTAAGAATAATAAAAAATTTAGTAACATTTATCCTTATAATTAATGATTGGAATGGAAAAAAACTTACGTGATGTGAAAAATCTGCGTCCATAATGATAACGAAATTACCTGTTACGAACTGGAGTCCATGAACATAGGCTGTTCCCAGGCCGAGCTTTCCAGCCCTTGGCTTCAATTTCTTTTAGATTGATAAAAAAAGAAATTTAGAAATAATATAAACCTGTCGACATTATGGTGATATATACATACAATATAATTTTGACCATAAATGTTTGCAAGTTGATTTGCAATAACTTGCGTTCCATCCGGAGAAGCATCATCTACAATTATAATTTCCCAATCCAATTCACTGAAATTGTTGAATTATTGTTATTAAACAAAAGTATAAAACGCAGTGATCAATATAAACGCACTTTTCTTTAAAAGTTTTAGCCAATAGCCATACGATAATTGGTAAATTATTACGTTCGTTATAAGTCGGAAGAATGACACTATATTTGTTTTCAACACAGTCTGTTGCAACTTGAACAGAGGAATAAAACGAGGAATAAGCCATTTTTAATTATTTTAAAAATTCACTTTTGATCAATTTATACACTAAAATCCGTTGTGTTGAAAAATGATTGGTTATCGTCTTTTTTTTTTAGAGAAATATTTTATATTTTAGATCATGTAATATATTATATAAACCTGAAAATTAATTAACGCGTTGTTATTTTTTTTTTCTTATTTTTCATTTTTTACAAGATACTATTAAAAATAGATGAAAAAAAATATGGTACTTATTTTTTTATTTAGTATTTTATTTTATATCATATATTGTAAAACTAAGTTATTTTTACTAATTGTAAAATTTTCAAAGTAGTAGTTTAATATCGAGAAATCTACTTTTAAAAATAAAATTTTATTTTTTAAATTAAATAATTTAGAATTTGTAATATAAAATTGCATTTATTTATAAAATAATTATTGTAATACGCGTTATCTACTCTTCTATTTAATGTGTTTACATTATATATTAACTTTCTTTTAATAACTTTAAAAGTATACTAATTAATATTAACTATACAGAAAATTTATACAATTGTATATGAAACTTCACTATTATCGCCTAATAATCACTATAAAAAATGATTATTTTTAAAATTTGTGAATATCAGTGATTTCTTTAAATTATTTAGTAGCAAGGAGTTTAAAGTTAAAGTAATCACTAAAATTTCTCTTAATTTACAATTTTTTAAGTAGGTTTGCTTATAAGTAATTTTTTGAAATTTGTGTAACATAGATACTTTATAAGCAAACCTACTTTAAAAATTGTAAATCAAGAGAAATTTTAATGATTACACTAACTCTTTTTTATACAGTGAAAGGGCGCATTAATTTGAAAAAGGCCATAATTGAGCAAAAATATGCTATTAACTAAAATATAAAATATAAGATTATTTGAATTTGAATTTTAAAGTGGACCTAAACTAAAACTAAAGTAAACCTGGTTTTTCTGATAATCATGCATATTTTGACGTAATCAAGACATATGTAACGTTAAAACGCACTTTTTAATTGGTATGATATATACTTACGACTTACGATTCTTTTCCGGTCACCAGAATGGTATCAAGACCTTTTTTTTAACCAAAAATTTTTTAATAAACAAAGCTAACCGAGTTTATTTAATTATTCATAGAAAGTCAAGGTTCTTTCTCGGTCAACTTTAGAGTATACACGTAAAACTCCCCAAGATATTTATAAAATTAAACGTAATTATGACCCTACATTACACCCATTGGAAAAGGCTCGTGAGTACACTAGAGCACTTAATGCCGTAAAATTAGAACGAATGTTTGCGAAGCCCTTTATCGGTGACTTGTCTGGTCATTCTGATGGCGTTTACTGTATGGCTAAACATCCTAAAAAATTAACAACTGTTATATCGGGAAGTGGTGATGGAGGTAAATGTGTTCATTTTTTGTAATTTCTTTTTTAACATATTTAGTAAATAAAATGTTTAATCAGAATTGAGAATATGGGATCTGTCCGATCGAGAAACAAAATGGAAGGTTGTTGGACATAAAAGTATTGTCAAAGGTGTTTGTTGTAACCTAACAAAAGAAAATTTATACTTTTCATGTGGGACGGATAAAACTGTGAAGATTTGGAACCCTGATCAATCGGGCGAAGTAAGTATTGATCCTTGGGATTTATTTATAATAATATTTTGTCAAATTGGATTATTTTCCCAATATCTCACTTCTACTGTACACCTTTAGCCATTAAATACTTATGTCGGAAAATTTGCTTTCAGGTTAGACTAAAAGTGACAATTTATATAAGATTTTTGATCTATTGTAATAAATAACAATTCCTTAAATATAGTGCAATAGATCATCATCGTAGTGACTCGATTTTTATCACTTCTGGATCACAAGTTGACATATGGGATGAAAATAGGTAGATAAAGAATTTTTAATTTTCACATGAACAAAAGATATTTTAATTTATATTTTATTTTATTTTATAGGTCAGATCCTATCAAAACTTTTAATTGGGGAGTAGATACAATTAATACAGTTCGATTCAATCAAACAGAAACAAACATTTTTGGTAGTTGTGGTACAGACAGAACCATAATTCTTTATGATCTCAGAATGAATTCTCCCTTGACAAAATCGGTTTTGCAGGTCGATATTAATTATAAATAGAAATTCATTATTTGTATAAATTTATTTTAACTTATTTTCATTATTTTTTTTTATAGATGAGAACAAATGCTATAGCGTGGAATCCAATGGAAGCATTCAATTTTACAGCGGTATTATTTGTTTAAAATTTGGGTTTCAATTTTTATATTTAGTAATTTAAATGCATTTAATAACAAATTTTAGGCAAATGAAGATCATAACTGCTATATTTTTGACATGCGTAAAATGGATTGTGCATTAAATGTACTTAAAGATCATGTATCTGCAGTGTAAGTAGTTATTTTATTTAAAATGAAATTATTATAATTATTAAATTTATTATCATAAAACTATTTAACACAGATTAGATCTAGATTATTCTCCAACAGGTGAAGAAATAGTCACTGGCGCTTATGATCGAACATTGAGGATTTATTCAGCGCGTCAAGGACACAGTCGAGATATATACCATACCAAACGAATGCAACGCATTTTTTGTGTTAAATACAGCATGGATTCAAAATATGTTCTTTCTGGTTCTGATGATGGTAGTATTCGACTATGGAAGGCAAAAGCATCCGAAAAACTTGGACCGGTAATGAAATATTACATAAAAATAAAACTATTTATCAAATTTTTTATTCATATTTGTAATATGTACAATGTTTATTAGAAGGACTATAGAGAACGCGCTCATATTGAATATCAAGAGAAGCTTATCGATCGATATAAATACCTTCCGGAGATTAAAAGAATTTCAAGGTAAAAATATTTTTTGTTATTCTTTTTTATTTATAATAAATTAATACTCATAATAATAATCTTTTATCATAAAAAAATACAAAGACATCGTAATGTTCCAAAGGTAATTAAGAACGCACAAAATACAAAACGTATTATGTTGCAAGCTCAGCGGAGAAAAGAAGAAAATTTACGAAAACATTCCAAAAAAGGATCAATTCCGTACCAAGTAGAGAGGAAAAAACCAATTGTTGGTATTGCCAAATAATTAGAATCTTACCGAACATTATATAATTAAATTTATTAGTTATACAATGTAACATTAGTTGTTTAATAAGATCGATAGATATATTTGCGTTAAGTTATTAGTACATTGTAAATTTTATAATCATCTTACTCAATGGCAGCCGAACAGTTATGTCCACATCCAGTTGGACATTCATTATTTACCGAAAACCATTCTTTCATATGAACAAGATGTCCTCCATGACTGCAACCTTGACACCAAGTATATAACCCTTTCACCGTATTGTGACTTTAAACAAAAGAATTTAGTACATTAATTTTAATTTTGAAAAAAAACATACATTCTTTGGAAAAAGTGTTACGAACCATATTGAGCAAGGATTTAGCATCTTCCGACATTTATCACATATCCAATATCCACTTCTAGAGTTAAGCATTGGTCTGAAACAATTATTACATGTAGTATATATTGTTGTGGATTGCTGTTGTATATTATTTCAATTAGCCTTAAATAGTAAGTTTGACAATTATCATAATAAATTCAAACCTGGTTCATCATTTCAACAGAAGGGACTCTGCAAGATGAAATAATATGCGTAGCTGCACACCAGAGTTGAAACCTATGCAATAGTTCTAAGAGAGAATTTATTAATTAATATCAATTTAACCATTAACATTCGAAATGGATAAAATGGCTTCGTATATCTACCAATATAAGAAAAAAACCATTGTTCTACCCTCTCTTGGCTTATTTTAATCTTATCACCAAGCACTAGTATTAAAGTAACACACATCTGTACATCACCCTGAAAACGATGCTTATAAGTCATTCATTGCTAAATTGATTTTTTAAAAATTATAATAAAATCTTAACTTGTTCTGCATAATAATCAAATAACTGCATCATGATTGATTCTTTATCCCAATTCCGACATAACGTTGAATTATATGTTGAATGAACAATATCACTCTTCATTTTAATCGTAGTTCGCCGTGGTTGTTGAAACTCCGAATCTTTACCCCGTTCTTCTACTTGACCGAATTCATCATCATCGTCATCGTCATAAAATGAATAAACTTCATCCTATTTAGAGGAGCTAGATAAGAATAATTGCCAAATTACAAGTAATCAATTAAATAGACTTACATCAAGGGACTCGTTATGCTTTTCTGTTACAGTATTTAAATCCTTTATTGAATCTGATTCTTTTGTTTTATTCGAAGATTTAGATGGATTATCAGTGGGAGACGAATCATTTAACAAACTATTTGCACCTTCTTTATCTAGAATTTTATAAATAATAGCTTGTAAAATATCACCTGAATTTAAAACAGTTTATTAAAATTTAAATACCCTTATGAGCATTATTATCCACAGGTTCCAAAATTCCATATAAAAGTTGTATTATTTTCCAAGTTTGTGCAGTTCTGAATCTTTGAACATCCCATGCAATCTTCATAATGAAAAGGTGCAAATTAATATTTATGCACAAATAGGCATTATATGCCAACACAGGAAATTTACCTTAGCATTATGTTCGCACGCAGACCAAATATCGTGATTTGAAATAATGTAATTTTCAGCAAGGTACGAAAAAGCTTTGTGATCGAAAGTGGGAAGAGAGGCGATACCAGTCTTTTGTTGAAACTTGTAATTTTATAAAAATTAATTAATTATGCAAGTTTTACAATATAATTACTCTAATTAAAGAAATTGACGTACTTCATTACGAGTTTCGATAATATTAGGCGATGTTCTCCTTTGTATAATTCTAAATTGATTACTTGAGGGTGGTATAGATCTAGATCTAAATAATGGTTATAAATAGATTTTTTATAATAAGAAGAGTTCTTGTCAAAAAAGAAAAAGATACTTACTGATCTTCTGCGATTAAATCATCATATTTTTCAATTGAAAACGCAATCTTATCATATACGCTCCATCCAATACTACATTTGCTAAGCAAACTCAATGGACGATAAGAACAGTTTATATCTTGTTGAATAAAGAACTTATCTTTCGAACAAGACCATAATACGTCCGAATTATGCCACAAAAATCCTAGATTTTAATTGACTTTAATTAAGATATGTAAAGTAAAGCTATAACAAAAACAAATATTTTGATACCTGTTGGAACATCTTCATGCTCTTCAAAATAATAACTTGCAATAAAAGGCCTACTTATATTCCAAATAAAGATTCGACTGTCACTTAATAATGCACAAGAAGCAATTTCATTGGGATGATCAGGTCGCCATTGGACGCGAGCTATACTTGTCATGCTATGAATCACGTCTCTTGGTCTCCTGTTGTCCGAGTTCATATCCCATATCTACGTAGTTAATATGAAAAAAAAAAAATTTTAAATAATTAAGCGAATAGAAAAATAATCTATTTCATACTTTAATCAATTTGTCGCGCCCTCCGCTAGCAATAGTTCTTCCGTCAGAATGCCAATCTAAAGCAAGAACAGATCCTAGATGTGCATTAAGTTTTCTTTCATGTATCGTTGGTTTTCTTATGTCCCATTTCTTTAAAAATATTAATAAAAGTTGTCTTAATTAATCACGGTTTATAGCAAATAAAAAATATTTATTCGCTAACCTGAATAGCTCCATTTTCGAATGCGGCAGCAAAATCATATTGATTTATTGAATTAAATTGGACATCCCGAACATTCTCACATTTGCCTTCAAACGTAAATTTTGCGGAATCTGGTTCTCTTAAGTCCTGATAATGAAACTTGTATTTGTGAGTGGTTCAAGGAAAAAGTTCTTCGTTACATTGCTAAATCACTCACCCACAACTTCATTGTACAATCTTGTGATGCGCTTAAAAGGATTGATCCATTTGTGGGATTAAAACATATTCTATTCACAGCACGTGAATGTTCATCTATTTTTCGATCTAATGAAGAGTCTTTAGGAATAAATGTATAATTAAATATAAAAAATATTTTTATAGATTATTTACCTATTTTGGTACGACCATTTCCTACATCCAAAATTGCGATTGATCCATTAGTTGCGGCCGTTGCGATTTTATTTTTTGTGGCTAAAAAGCAACCAGTATAATTACTCTTAATTCCTGGATCAAGCTAGCTAACGGAATTTGAATTAAAATGTATTTCAAAATAATAAGTTTAGTAATGCCAATAAACTTACAAGTATTTCCCCATTTTACATCATTGCTATATTTATTGAGATGCCTATTCTTAAGATTAAATTCTTCGTTAATTTCTCTTTCAGAGACGTTCAAAACTTTAAGAACTATTAATGAATAATTGGGTTAACGAGTGTTTATTAACGATAAATATATCTAAAGTAAACTTTACTACCCTCGCGACCTGCTACAACTACTTGATTATGATCCGGAGAAACTGATAAAGCGGTCAAGGAGCTATTTAGGTTATGTTTTAGTTTTAAAATTCTCTGTACATTTCCCGATAGTTGATTTTCGTTAGAAGAACGATTTGTGTCACTCCAAACATGGTTTGTTGTAAAAAGGTGGTTTGTTAAATCTGTCTCTGGTGTTTGACCAAAATTGGGCCAAGAAGGAGGAGTCGAGGGACGGTCAAAAAAACGTCCTACGACCGTTTTTGAACGATCCGACATTGTTCAAATTATTGTAGTAATTATATGCCAAAGTTTTCTTGCCAAAATCAGAATAGGTAGTAAAAATGATGAATGTGCAAATTTCTAAATTTAGTATAAATGGACCCTTTAGATGTTCCCTTGGTATGATCGTCAAGTAAACTCTGTGTACACAATATAAAATACGCTGATACGCAGTTACGACTATAAATCAAATAACTCCAAAGTTGAGACGCGAATTTGTCTCAGATTTAAGAATAATTAATTACTGTAATCCAAGATACTACTTTCGCTTCTTTAAATAAATTAAAAAATGGTCAAGCAAAAAACACCAGCACGTAAACCTTTTCGGTAAGTGGTCTATTTTATAAACGCGGCTTTTAACCGTACTTTGAAATTTATCAAAGTTATATTATTTCCTTTTTTTCGAACAGTACACCTCCAATTACGAATTTTTTCCTTCCGTCGCAAAATAATAATACGTAAGTTAGTTTGGTTATACGAAAAAGGTTAATAAAACTAAATTGGTTTTTTTTGTTAGAAACTCGGAATCCTCTGCTAAGAGACATGATAATGAGAATTATCCATGTAAAAGTACACCACCTTCGAAAAAGAGTATAAAGCGAAAAACCCCGGAAATTCCATTTAAAAGTCACAATGCAACTGAATCTCAATATAAAAGTTTTAATGCAATTCCTGATTCTCCACTTAAAAACCTCCATCAAAATGAAACAATTACAATAAGTAGTGATGATGATGATGATGATGATGATGATGATGATGATGATGTTTCGAAGAGCGTTCCTGACGTAAGCTAAATTATCCGTATTAAAATACTTTTAATATAAGAGTTTATTATAACAAACTATCGGTTGTTGTTATGCTAGGTTATTGTAGATGATGAAGTCGATCAAATGTTATCGAAATCAGAAAAAAGGTGTGATTTTGTTAAGAAGAGTCGAATATAATTGCAATTATCATGAAATTTTTTTTTTTGTTCTTAGTTCCAAGAATACAAAAAGCAACTTGCGACGAAGCACACGTCCTCGACGTGTTGTTTTTCAAGAAGGATTTGTTCCAACAGTTAACGCTGTCCCAACAAAGGGTGACATTCCAATATATGATGATTCATTGTCTCCCTCTACGAAAGAAAATTATACTGTAAAATCATCATATCAAAATTCGTTACCAGCACTTCTTCGAGAAAAAAAGATACGAGATAAAGCAGGCTACAATATTGATGTCCTAGAAAAAGCGCTTGAGGATGATGTGAATGTCACTTCTTAAAAATGTGATTTATTTGTGAATTTATTTAATTATTTTTCTTTTTAGATGTTAGATGAATTTGAAGATCCATATGACAATTACGATCGATTAAAAATATCTGCTGCAATATTAAACGAAGATGAAAAGTTTGAACATCTGCAGCAGGTTAACTTATGAAATTTATACAATCAATTTATTATTTACCAATATCATGTAGTTTGATAATATTTATTTGACATGCTAGATACTTGAAGAGACTGACAAGTTTGATCAAGGACATCAAATAGAATTTTTCGGAACCTTGAATTCTGTAAATACACTGAAATGATTTTATATTTCTTCTCAAATTCTTTATATTGATGTAAATTTATTATGGTAGAATCCGCAAATTCCTAATTTACAAACAGTAGTTCTAAATAACTATCCAACATTTGATTTATTATTAAAAGTGTATTCTGGTACATCAAATATTTTTAAATCATTTCTTTTACGTACTTCATCTTTATAATCAATCACGTATTTAATTGCAGATAAAGAAAAACTCAAAGATATACTTTGTAACAATTGGATTGCTCGTCAATTTGAGATTGGTTGGCAATTACCAACTGAGGTCATCATTTGGCTTCTTAGTTTAGGTGAATATTTATTTTATATATATTCAAGATTCCTTTTATTGGATTAAATATACTTAACTCTTTGTTTCAGCTAGCTATGGAGAAGACAAAATAATTTCAGAAGCATCTTTTAATACATTAAAAAATATTGCGGAAGTTAAAGTAATTTGTTACATTATAATGGTGGTTTATTTGTTTCTTCAATTTAATGTTAATCATTGTTTATAATACAGGGAATTTCTAGTACTAACCTGAAAAATGAACCTGGTGACATAAATGTTTCTTTTACGGAAATATACAATATATTAACTACATTGGGTGCATCAAATCAAATGATTAGTTCACGATATTGTCTGGAACAGATTATTATGCAAATTCCTCTATTCGGTATTAACATTTACTTATTGTTATTTACTAATTATTAAACAAAGATTAACTTAGATAAAGTATTTTTTTTTTAAAATAGAAGCTCCTCCTAAGTTCTCTTATATCGATAATGTAAGACAATTGTTGAGAATACTTGTACCTATGATTTATAACAGGTCGGAGTGAAATAATTGGTTTGTTTCTTATATGAATAAAAAACATGAATAATTACGCTGAATTTGTTCTATATTTTAGGTTAATCACGTTTTCGAGTCCTGAAGAAATAAGATCTGCTGTCATTGTTTTTCTTCGATTGCCATTAGATAAACGACTTTTGTCATTATCCAGCGAAATTGAACAGTTATTAGATTCGCTTTTAGAATTATTTGAAGAAGACCAATGGAAAGAACAAGTAAGTTACGAATTTTTGTTCTCTATTAAAATTTGACCTATATTTATTTTATTTTTTTTATTTTTATTTTTATTTTTTTAAAAAAAATGAAGACTAAGCTGATATGTGATGATGTTGAATTCTCATGCGGCTCAATAACTCAATTCAAAGTGTCCATATTAGAAAATTTACCGATTT
This sequence comes from Rhizophagus sp. LPA8_4_AMF, assembly GCA_021464525.1. NCBI lineage: Eukaryota > Fungi > Glomeromycota > Glomeromycetes > Glomerales > Glomeraceae > Rhizophagus > Rhizophagus sp. LPA8_4_AMF. The sequence continues at coordinate 3,674 of JADRCO010001558.1, read as the reverse complement.
CTAATCGCGGACGTTTATTAAGACGTTTTTTAGCATTTCGATTCTTGTTTGGTCTCAAGTCAACATTTTCCATAGTAAATTTTTGTTATTATTAATATTCTTTTTTTGAAATTATATAATTATATCAATGGAAAATTATTTATTATGGACTTAATTCACAGCTTGACGTTACAGAACCCGAGATTATCAATTCTCTTCCGGATCTTTTCCGGGATAGTTTGACCGTTTTTAAAATTAGAGACGAAACTAATTACGCTGATTTATATAATTATGTTTTATTTCTTGATTATGCTTTAGATGATGAATCACAGTTGAGAAATGCGAAGGTAATCACTTATATTCTTATCCCCCTTGCAGCATTATTATAAATAAATTTTAGCATATATACATTTTTCGATGATAGGATACAGTCGAAGAAATTATCAACAAGTTAACCTATTTACATGGAAGAATAGGTAATATTGTTTATATAAATATACTAAATTACAGCATATTTATTCTAATTATTCATCTTACTTGTTTAAATAGTGGACATGCGAGCCGCATTTATGGAACGAACAAAGGTAAAGATCATAAGTGTGTTGCTCGAGACTTTAGGAATATTGCATGGTTTGTGCCTTAATGTATATACTTATTTTCAGGCCAAAGACTTGATTCAAAGACTTTATATGCGGCTTTATTACGTAACCAGTCATCGACGTGGGAAAGTCCAAACGAGTATACTTTCTTATAAGAATAATCAAATGGACGTGGACAAAGAAGAAAACCGATAGTTTCAATCATTTGAGGTATTTTATTAAATTATCTAACATAATTAAGTGTTATCCTATTTTCTTTTCTAATTTTAATATTCTTTTTCATTTATATAGATAAACTCGAGGAATGGTTTACGGATATCTCGAACTGACATAAGACTTAGTTTCTAATATAAATTACTCTGGTGGTTTCAGAAATTTTCTATTAATTTCATTTTTAACTTTCGCAATCTTTTGTGGAATTTCTCCCTCTTCTAACTCGTAGTTACTATCAACTTCGTCTAATTCTAGTTCGTCTTTTTTCCTCGAGTTTTTGTCCAAAGTTATACTTTGAATATTTTCATATTTTCGCTTTCTAACCTGTATGTTATTACTACGCGTGTATTTAGTAGAATTTGATAATGTTTCGTTTTGTTCATCTATTATTTTTACAGCAGTCGGTGCTTTCTAACTCGAAGTAATCAGGTTAATTAAAAACTAAATCTAATCCCTATAATATAATTCTTATTAATTATAATTATCTTACCCGATAACCCGATTTGAAGCGTCCAAAAGACAAACGTCCATTTTTTACTTCAGATTTCGTAAAAGATAGATAACTTGGTAAATACTCCACATTGAACTTACTTTAATTAATAATAAAGAAAAGTCTTTAAATGGATGAAATAATTGGCAAGTTACGTTTATTGGGACTTACGGTTTTCCAACGTCAAGCTCATCGTAAAAAGCAACCCATTGAGCTTCACCAAGGACTTTAGATCGTTCTCTTTCTAATTTCTCGCGCAAAGCTCTTTCTTGTTGCCTTTGCATAAACTGTTAAAAGTTTTAGATTCGTTAAAATAATAAAGCAACATATGTTCATAGCAGCGAAAAAATCACCTTAAGCTCTAAAATGTTATCTGACAATTTTGGCTTTCTGTCAGTTTTTAATTCGAATTGCTCCATGGTTATTAAAGAGTTAATTGATTGTAATATTATCCAAGTGTGATCTTAGTGATTAAGTAATAAATAATAAATATACAAAGTTTTAGTTTAAAAGTTAGATAAATATAAAAATATAAATATATAATCAGTTAAAATAAAAATTAGTTATATTTATTTAATTCTTTTATTTGCCAAATTAAATTATTCGTTTATTAACAGTTAATAATATTATAAGCCAACTTATTTTTTAGATCTATTTCTTTATAATTAGTAGTAATTGATAAATTCTTTTAAAAAAATATAACAAATGAAAAAATTTTAGTATTATACTTTCAATTATGATTATAATAATTAAGTGAATTTATTTTTAATTTGCGAAATTTGTGCAAATTAAGTTTTAAAAAAAAAGTAAATTTGAATATTTCTCATCTTTAATTAAATTTTAATTAGCTAATTTTTAAATATCAATTTTTACAAAACTGAATTGATTGAAATCTAACAGTAAAATAAAAATTATTATTGGAAAATTTTTAGAAAAATATATGTAAATAAAATAATCATGTAATATATATCAAAATCATATATGTCAAGTATTTTTGATATAGTTAAATTGGATTAATTTAACAGTAATCTAAATAGCAATAATTATTTTATAGTTAAATAATACTTGCTAAATAGTATTAAATAGTATTATTATATTATTTATTGTTAAATAACATTTAATTATTAGCATTAACCATTACTTTATAATAGTATACAAAAATACCAACAATATATATAAAGGTCATATTAAAATCAAAATTTTTACTATAATTAATAAGTAAATTATTTTTAATTCCACTAAGCAAATTTTTAATATAACTATAAAATTATTGCACTATTAAACAACTTGTTTTATAACATATATATAAAAAGTTTTTATAAAAAGTTTTATTAATTAGATTTATTTAATTTTACTATTAGTGAAATTTGAATACTAGTAATTTTTAATTTTATTTTTATCACTAGCGATTTTCATCTTAATTTTGTATTACATTTCACAATTTTTTATATATAAATAGTGTTCTAAAAAAAATCTGATTTGATTTGGATTTGCAAATCTGATTTGAGTCAAATCAGATCAAATTAGAAAATTTCATGATCTGTGTTTTAATTTGAATAAAAAAAATTTGATTCAGTCAAATCAAATTCGAATCTAATCTGAGATTTTTTAAATTCAAATCAAATCGAATCTTAATAAATGGATCCAAGTCAAATCTGAATCAAATTCAAATCATAATTTAATTATAAACACAAACACAAATAAATTTTTTATATTTTTTGTAATTTTTACATAAATTATTTATAACCCACTCTATACTTTTATTTTATTATCATATTTAAAAAAAATAAGTAAATTTCATTTTAAAACTTACTACTTTACTATCACCCAAAAATTGAAGTCCAGAAGTCAAAACCTAAATACATTTTTTGGTAAGCCCTTTCTTAAAAAAACTGACTTACTATTAAAAAAACCTATAAAAAATAGAATAAAGAAACGTCAATATGTTTCTTAAGTCAATTTTATAATTTTACACCAAAGAAATAAACCTACTGTCTGAAAATCTTTTCCAGTAAAGCTGAAACCTAAAAAATAAGTAGATGTAAGTAAAATATTATATGAAGCTGGAATCTATAAAAATAAAAAAAATAGACATACCATTTAAAATATCATATTAAATAAACCATAATCTAATTGCCAAAATTATACTAGTATACCGCATTATTTATAGTTCTATTTTTTATTTTATTAGTTAATGTGCAAAAAAAATGACAAAAAAAATTTTTTATTGTTGTAAAAAAGTATTTCTTTAAAGGTGTTTCTTTTAAACTGAAAGAAAAAAGAGAATGTTTGTCAAAAATCTAAAAAGTTTATCCCTTAAACTGTAGGCAATTGCGGGCAAATTTGCCCGCAATTTTACTACAAATTCAGCTCTCATCTATTTTTAGAAATAC
>JADRCO010001557.1:0-18550 GCA_021464525.1 Rhizophagus sp. LPA8_4_AMF | reverse complement strand
ACAAAAATGTGTTACAAATAAATGTGTTACAAACAAAAAGGGAAATAAGCAGGGGTGGTATAATTCAAAAAAGGAAATTATAGTGACGTAGGTGGAAGGAAGGAAGGAAAAAACATGGGTTAAACCGGTACTGTGAATTTTACTAGTTCGCTACAGTAAATAGTCCTTCGCTAAAGCTCCGGACAATTAATAATTTTATTTAAACGCGTTCTCTATTATTGGATTTTTCTTGCTTATAAAGAAGTTTTATAAAGCGGTTTGCTATAGCATGTACAGCATGACATTGCATGGAAATATGTGTTTGAAAAAAAAAACCAAAAAATAACCCAAAAATTACCTCCTCGTGTTACTGTCTTGACCCTCTTGCATGTAACACGATATATGCGAGTCGAGACAGTAACACGAGGAGGGTCAAGAAGGTGCATCTGTAGTATATTAAACGAACAACGTAACACATAACCAGGACCGCCTATCAAGTCTCCAACTTTAGTTATCATAATAATAAGAGGGAATGATGGAGCGGATTCAATTTTAGCTCAATTGGACAGTTGAGATAGTTATATACAGCATATAATAATAATTAGTATAAATTTTAACCATCGTACCTGACTATCTGCTGTGGCCTATGGGTAATATTACTTTCCGACATTATAGATACTGTAGCCTGGTAGGGCGATGAACATCGCAAGTGCGATGCATTAGTAATTAAAAATTCGAAGACAATTTTAAATTTAAAAGTTTATTATTATTCGATATATAAGGAACATCTTTCAAGGAATTAAAAATTTCATTTGGTATTATTGATATTATCTAAAAAAGAATGATCTACATAATGGTATATTTCTTAGTTTGGTCAATAAATACTTTTAATATAATAATATATTTTATGGGTGGAACAATGATGTGGAGCAATTTGTCATCCCCGATTTTTTTTTTTTTTTCCGCTAGTAAAATTAAATATGCACATGCGGATTTAATTTGGATATGTGAAAGTCCCCCCGTAAAACAAGTCGATCCGTTATTTATATTCCATCTTTTTTCCGTAAAAGGATCATATTTCCGGAATTAATAAACCTTATCGTTATATCACGGAATTTATCAAATTATTTACATTTTTCCGTGAATGGGTCCGTGAAAGGCTAAATAACGGATAAATTTTTTTATAGGGCTCATGCGGATTTACTTCATCTTATGATTCTTCATTTATGCCTAATTCGGTAACCAAAAATTGATGGACCGTATCTAGGTCACTTCTTTGCAACTAAAAATTTTAGACGAGGAATAGCTTTGTTATATCTGTAACGAATATTTTATGTATCCTTTATATTATTATTATTAAGCAGTGTCAATTTTTCAAATACTTTTAAGTTACGTAAAATCGAGAAAATCGAGTAACGATATATACAGTATATTATACAGTATATATATTGGGGCCTTGTCTGCGAATGTCATTTTCTCAAATATACCATTCCCGAAGTCAATTTTCTGAATGCTCGTTTCCCGAACTGGATCATTTTCTGAAATTTTAATTTCCCGAATGTTAATTCCTTGAATCTCAATTTTCTGAAGTCCAATTTCTCCGAATCTCGATTTTTAATTTATTACATAATACACAGTATATACTATATACAGTATTTATATAGCAATAAATAATAATAATAATAAATATATATATATTAAGAATTTTATTGTCAAGTTATAAATCTATGTACTTACTGTTTACTATATGCACTGATTCTCACGTAAAAAAAAGTTTACGTACATAATGTATTATTATTTTTATTATTAAATAGTTATTAGATGGAGGAAAAGAGATATCGGTCGAAGACCGATATCTCTATTCTCCCATCCACCCCTATAAAAAATTTTTCAGAAAAATGATCACGTGTCTAAGTTTCTTCGGAATAAAAACGATCATTTATCGGAGTTTTTTCCAGAATTTTTTTTATAGGGCCAAATAATTAGTGTTTCGATCCGTATGCGGTTTGACCCGGGTCAACCCGGATAAACCGCGAATATCCGGGTAAAACCCGCGGTTTTGTCCGGGATTGCAGATTTCGGATAACTTGAATTATTTCATGAACCTAGTTATCAGAATTTTATGATTTATAACTTGTTTGAAAGCTCTTAATATTACGAATATGATCGTAGTGCTGAAATTTCTTAGTAATCGGGGTTAATCCCGATTTTTGCAAAATTAAATTTTTTATCCGGATAAATAATTATTTTATCCGGATGACGGTTTTTGTCCGGATCGAAACATTACATCCAACAACTATTTATTATAATTTTTTTTTATTTTTTTTATTTTGTTAATTTATTTTAAATTTTGTAATAAAAATAAATCTTTTGGTCAAATTGGAATGGGTTAAAAGAAACCTAAAAAAATATTTAAGGAATTAATTTTTTTTTTTTGTCATTGTGATTTATTAATAATCTATTTTTTTTAAAAAAAGAAATTTTTATATATCATTTATTAAATCCAGTAAAATGTCCTTTCGAAATATTAATATTAAGTTTCGAGAAATGATCAATGAAAGATCGGAAAATTGACTACAGGAAAATGATATTCGGGAAAATGACAATCGGAAAAATCGGGATCCGTACAAAATCCCGAATGTCAAAATCCCGAATAGTACGAAATTCCGAAAAATTGGCCATAATTCGGGATTTTCGGGATTATGAGTTTCGGGATTTCGTACCAGACCCGAAAAATCATACTGTAATCATATTGGGGACCGTAGATAATCATGAATTTAGAGAGAACATAATTATAAGCTTGGGAATGGATTTAGGAAGGAAAATGCATTTATAGAAATGCATTTATAGAAGTGCATTTATAGAATTGACTGTTATATGTATTTTTTTTTTAACGATGTAGATCTGATAAAAGATGTATAATAATGAGAATCTTTATTACAGTTAAAAAAAATAAATAAGAGTTGTACAATAAAACATTCTTTAAATTCAAATAGTCGAAAAAAAGATAAATTATGTATGTATAAACTAGGAAACGGAAACCGTTGTAAGTCCGGAGCGAAAAAAGATAAAACTAAAGTTTGTGATTCCATTGGATGATGTCATGAGGCAGTGTTCGGAAATGACCTGGTCATTTGACTATTTAAATGATTTAGGAAATCATTTGTCATTATTCATAATCATTTGTCATTTGGTCATTTCAATTATTTGATTTTAATTGGCTAATATTTGTCGCATTAATAATCATGTAACTACAATTAAAAAATAATGAATGTAATGTAGGCAAAAATTATAATTCTGGCCAAGATTACATTCAAATGACCCAGGTCATTTGTCATTTGAGCATTGAATGACATGTCATTTGTCATTTATCATTTGAGTCATTTGGTCATTTCAAGTCATTTTCTGAACACTGATGTGAGGAATAGAGGAATTCACGTGGTCGATCATTTTTCATAATACGTAGACATATATAGTCCTTCGGACAAATAATACATTTTAATATGTGATTTGTTAATAATTTATTAATAAAAAAAAAAAAATCATTTCAACCAAAATAATTTTCCGTCGGGTTATACGATCTGCCCATCCTGAAGAAAATTTCATATGAATTCTGACTTATCGTTATCTATAGTTATTGCAAAATCTACAGAATCTATCGAGAGGATATTCGAGAGATATTACACATATTTGATTTCGATAAGTTTCCTTAGTTGGACATATGACCGACTATTTACTACTTGAGATGATTTAAAAGGTTCTAAAATGGTAAAATTTCAAAAAAAGGGGGTAATGAGATAAAGTTAATTATTTGAAAATTTACATTTATCATATGGCTTGAGTAAATTTTGACAATATTTAGATTTTATAGGTTACATAAATACCCATATAAACTGATAATGTTTATTAAGATCTACGTTCCAATTACGAATTTTAGTAAATTTTGGCGTCATTGTCCAGTGGAATCCAGAAAATTGCGTGATAGACAAGCGGTAATTTTGCTAACCAATAACAAAATTAGCTAAAAGATTTGTCATCGATTATTATTAATTGAAGAGATAAAAAGTATTTTAGTATCAAAAACATATATAAAAGACCATGAAATTTTTCTTTGTACATACATCACACATTTCATATTTTTTAAAAAATTGAAATTCTTTTCTGCTGAAAACTATCACATTTACTTTTTTTAAAAAATCTAAAATTTTTTTTTAAAAAAATGAGCGAAAATGTACGTATCTAAGATATTGTTTTAAAAGTAATTAATTACACTTTATATTAAATTATACATATATATTTTTTTCTTAATTATATAGCAAACTTATACATTTGAAGTCAATCCAATGTCTTGCTCAGGATGTACGAAATCAGTTGAAAAAGCATTAAATAATCTCGGAGGTATATTTTGTTATATATATATATATATATATTGAAGAAAGATTTTATGTTACCAAATTTATATAACTAACGTATTTATTTTATAATTTTTATAAAGGTGTGGATAATATTAACTTTAATCTTGAAAATAAGACAGTTGCTCTTACAACTGCCAAAACATCTCAAGAAATCATCGATGCGATCGGAAAAACAGGAAAAACGGCTGAATTGAAATAAAATAGTAATAATAAGTTTTCTTTATTATTACTGTAATTTTATTAAAGTATTTATTTATATCATATGTATTATTATTTTAGTAATTAAAATTTTGTAATAAAACGTCATATAAATTTTTTTTATAAAAAACGCTTTTTTATTATAATTCGTGAATAAAGTCTTTTCTAAGTATCTCTATACGTAATACATTAGTCGTTTTTTTTTTGAACGCAATTAAATCTCATTTTATTAATTCGAATATCCTCATCATTAATATTCAAAGAATTCGGGTTTGAATAAAGAATTGGAAAATTTTAAAGTAATAAAAAGTTACAAAACAAAAAAAGAAATAAAGGATGGCATTTGAATTAATTAAAGAATTTATAGCTTTCTTGATTACAAATTATAATATATATGTACAGTATGGCAGCTTCTCATTATCATCGCAGCCTTGCTTTTAACTGATAAGTTAGCTTCTCATAGTCTCATACAGCTAAAGCGTTAAATACAATTACTAAACCTCCTCTTCCCACTTCCATGTATGATGATGAATTATACTGAAATCACAAAGAATTCTAATTATGCCAATATTTCTTACGATACCATTGATCATGGGTTGAATTGTTCTTTATTCATATAATATCAACTTTATTCTTTAATTTTTTAGTTTTACTTTTCTTATGAACCGAACGAACCAAATATCTTCTCATTCATAATATCATAATATCATATTTATTTAATTTTTTTTTACTTACCTTAGGAACCGAACCCAACACCTTTGATTTATCATATATTTATCCTTTAAAAAAGTAAAACAATTACTATTAAACTAGCAAATAAACTTGTTCATATCTTATATTAATTAACTATAATTAGTAACCTATTGCAAAGAACCATCTGATTATTTGCCAATTAAAACAACTAATACAAGAATTATTCTCAATTTTTCGGATCATATTTTGTTTTTTAAATTCTCATTTTATTTTTAATAATTTCAAACATGACGAAAAAAAAGTAAAAGACACCAAAATAAAAATAAACATCATTCAGGTAAAAAGAAAATAATTTCAACATGACAAAAAAAAGTAAAGACGCCAAAATAAAAATAAACATCATTCAAGTAAAAAGAAAATAATTTCAACATGACAAAAAAAAGTAAAGACGCCAAAATAAAAATAAACATCATTTAAGTAAAAAGAAAATAATTTCAACATGACAAAAAAAAGTAAAAGACGCGAAATAAAAATAAACATCAAACCAGGAATCAGCATAGTCCGTTCAGCAGATCCTCCAAATGTCTGTACACTGGGAGTGTTTTTCCAAGAAGAAGGATCTGGTAATGTCTTCTTACAAAATTTCTAATTATTTACAGTAAATGTTACTGTAAATATTTACTTTTCGTTTTAGATTTTAGACGTACAACACGAAATTGAACCAAAAATCAGAAAATATTATATCTTCACCTTAATATAATAAAGCAGCTGAAAAAGATGAAATAGCTGCATTTTATAACCTGCAGTCAGAACATTAAATCTTCATTTAATAACGGTCAAAGATAAGAACAACTGTCAGAAAAAGTTCAAGAATTACAAAAAGAAGTGCAAGACCTACGAAAGAAAACAAGGAGTTATTGCAATTGCTAATCGATCACAGCGTTTACCATTCTCCGGAAGATTCAGAAACAGATCTTGAAAGTGGAAAAAGCATTATTGTTGTTAAAGATCTAAAATGGAGATCTTCCACGGTAAATATTTCTTTCGACTTAGATGTTTTTGTCGTTTTTTATTATGTACTAACTATTCTAACTATTTTTAAGTTACGTTCATTTTTACGAGATTATGTCGACCGATTAAGGGCCGAAGAGCCCAACAGTAGAAAATTACGTGAACGAATCATGGGCACGGAGGTTACAAAATTTAGTCATTAATTTATCAAAGGAATTGGTAATCTTAGTCAAAGAGTCTAAGAGTTAGAAGATGAACGAAAAAACAGGCAGTATTGAGGTATCGTGACTGGACTCAAGCATAGTGGAAATGTAGAAGTATAATTATGTATTTATTGCATCTTCATAATTCCAATTTTTAGTACACTTTATTATTTTTTAATTGACTACTCTGGTTTCCATGGTCCAACATCAAAGTTATTTATCTGACTTTTTTCCTAAAATGTTGAACGCACTTCCAAAAATTATGCGTTTTTGTGTTCCAACACTTTCTAAAGATTTCATAAATAAAACCCAAACGGTCGAACAAACAATACAAAAATTAAACACATTAGATGACTTGGAAGTACAGTCGTCCTCCCATATGATGAAGTAGATAAATGTTCTGGAGAATTTTGCGAGATGTTATAGACGATATCTGCCATATAATGGGTTGATGGCAAGTAAAGGTTTTAGGAGCGTACAATAGAACTTTAGCATCTAATAAACAATATCAAATATTCAGCTGCTTTATTATGATGCAGTTCCAAAAGTATTGTACAATACACGAGAAATAAAAGTCAATAAAAAAAATGACTAATGTAAAAGTGCTTGTAAGGGAGTTGTGATTATACGGGGTTTGACTATATGAGAGATACAAACCTCCATTACAAAAATGTTGATCGCTTTGGAACAGTTGAAAGGTTCCGAATTAATTTTGTTGATATTTCTCCCTATGATAATTAGTTGTTGTCATAACCAAAAATATTTGAAAATCAATTATTAAAGGTTACTTCTCTCCCTTTTCTAGTTATTTTTTATGTAAATACTCATGTCATCAAAGACCCCGCGTCTGCAATATCTTGTTCTTTTTCCATTTGCATAACAATCATGACAATAATTTGATAGCTAATTTCTATAGTTTAGAATTGTTAGAATTGTAAAATATATCAAAAGTTTAATGTATAAATAAATATCTAAATGAATTTACATTTTGGCTATTCTTTTTTATACTTTAAAATCGAAATCTTTTTTATTACCCATTGGCGAAACTACTGAAAAGTAAACGGTATGTAATATAGCTACTAATGCCTATTGTATAGTTGTATAACTTGTATTGCATCAACTCATTGTATAATGCCTCATCTACGTAACTTGAGATCATGTATTTGCAGGTTTTCATAACAATGTAAATTACCGGAATCATTCATTTAAGTTAGTTTACACAAAGTTTTAAGATGAGAATTATCAAGACTTTATTTTTAAATGTAAATTACTTGGAATCGTAGTTTTTCAAGGTGTGAATTTTCAAGTATTACGTATATTTGATAATTTCACACTATTACTCGCATTATTAATCTCCTGATGACATTTAATATACTACCTTAATATCATTTGCTATTCACCTATTTAACATTATTATACATTTTCCTTTCTTCTTTATTTCTAGCCCATAGTTATCTTTTGATAACAAATCCACCTGTATGAATGCGTTTTACCTTATCACCAAATTTTTTTACTGTTTCTGAGATCGTTTTTCTATCTAATGCTATGTAATAGAAAAGCTAATGCGTAGGTATGGGCCATAAAATCTATTATTCCCTTTGTTCACATAATAGCATCACACAAGGAAACTAGTAATTCTTTTGAAGCCTTCCCGCATGTCCACCTTTTCCTTTCCGGTTTGCCTTCTATTTTCAAGGCATATTCCAAAGATTATCCAAGTTTTCAAGATATTCAAATTCACGCTTTCCTATTTACTCACTTATACACGTAGGATACATACTTTTGTAATCTAATTCTTGAGCAGGACTTTCATATTGTTCAACCCATATTATACCTCCAGTAGATTGATTTCATTATCCATTCGCTTTCTTTTTATACTATGATTGGGCGCATTTATTGTTATTTTAAAAGGTTGTAATGTCGCCTGTGGATAATTTCCTATTATTTTCATATTGATCTTTTCATTTGACTTTTTTTGTCAATTCTTCTGACTCTACTTAAAACGAGTGTATGCCTCTTCTAGCGTTTCATTTCTTTTTACTACTTTTACTACTGGAATAAACAAATATTTTTTGTGAAAAATTCTCTAAAAGTGGCATTACTCCTTTCCAATTCGTTTTTACCATCAAAAAAGTCATATATATAAGAAATGGTTTTTCATATTCTGTCGATTGATTCCCTTTGGATTAATTGCGTTGAAATTGTCACCTCTCTATTTTGTATCTCCACATTTTTTTCTGAACTGTGAAATCTCTCTTATAGGGTCAGTTTGCGTGCCAATACTGACATTGTTTTTCAGCCATATGAGCGTTGCACTTTTTACATGTTCACATATTCCCTTTGTGGCCGCTGTCTGTTCTTCGCTTGGATTACCTTGCTGAGATATATTTCCTAAGCCCCCTTGTGGTGCAATTTGCTGCACTGTCTGCTGAAGTTGGGAATAATTTATTTCCGCCCCAAGTTTGTGAAAAAATAAAGCTGATTTAGAACGTAGTAAATGATCAAGACAAGAGTACGAAGAGCCCCATCGTGTTTCACAAGATAAATTAATGCGATTTCTTTTCCATATTTTTCTTTTTGTAAGCGTCTTAGTATAGCAAGTGCTACTTGATCCCAAGTTAAAACTTGGAAGAAAAAAAAATCGGGCCAGAATCCACAAATATATTACTCTACTCAAGTCAAACCAATAAAAAATTAAATTGGACTAAATTAAAACGCATCGACTTAAAAGCACAAGCTGAACTGAACTATAAACTAAATCAAGTCGAACTACGAAGCCGATGGTTGATGGGGTTAATAATACTGAATTATAACTTGTCATTTAGTTAATCATAGGGGGATGAAAATATTCATTGAAGTCGTCTCAATTAAGACGCATCGAATGATGATAGTTTCATGTCTCTAGCATTGATGAAGGTGAGATATTTCGGCTTAAGGTTTCTGAAATTCCTCGTTATCAATATAGTACTGTAATTTAATGCGCTTGACGATACGGGTCAAATGAACTAAGTTTCATCTTAATCCGATCATTGAATGCCGAACTATTACGTTTTTATGTTTTGCCAGTTCGGAGAGCGCTTTATATCATTGACTCCTCAGGTTCATGTTTGACTTGATAAGTTTTATATATTGCATTGGATTTTTTATTTCTAATACTTTTGTTAATTTTTTTTTGTATTCCATTTGATCAAAGTATGTGGTATTATACTCAACACTGATTATGGTATCATAACTACGATGAATAATTCCTTTGCATTATTACTTGTAATCATTTGTGTCAGCAAAATGAAATATTAAATAGAATTATCGTATGTGTAATAATAAAATTAATTGTCCGAAACTCAAGCGAAAGACTAATTGCTCTACTGAATTAGTAAAATTTGGGTTGTCTCTGACATAAACATCACTTTTATTTCTTATTATGATTATGTAACATTGAAATATACCAAGATCGCAATAGTATGCGGTTCCGTTTTCCTAGTTATTTTTAAATAGATCAATCAATATGCAACAATGTTCAAATTGATGATCTAACCACCCTCCAAATTTTGTCGGAATTAAATAGGATTGTTATGCAATCTTCAGCAACGAAAGTTAACGTTACATTTATAATATTTTGTTAAAGGTACATAATTATGAATAATATCCTTCGTAACTATGCATTATATCCCTATATAAAATTGATTTTATTTTAATATTCCATCAAAATCGCCATCACGTCTTTCAACTCTTTTAATCTCCCAATCATCAAGTTCTTCATGTGTAGTTTGTAATCTCTTAATTCATTCAAAAGTAAAAAAAAACCAAATTAATATATATATACGATATTGATTTTTAATAGGACAACTTTTTCTTCAAGAATATATATTTATCTACTTACTTCATACTCTTTTTGAAGATTAATTAGTCGTCTATCTTTACTCATTTGTAATTTCTCTTCTTTATCAACTCTTTTATTTTTATTTTCGTATAAATCATATCTAGTTTGCGTTAAATAACTTAAAGCAAAAGAACCGCATACTATAGGAACTATTAATGGAAGACCAAAATATATAAAAGGATGTCTCTTAATTGCTCGATGTATAAGCGGTTGATTTAATCGTTTTCTAGCAAATGTGTGCATTTTTTTTTTTTCAAAAAACTAAGGATTCAGGGTTTATATAGACACGATGCAAAATTTTGGTTGGATAATGATACTATTTTAGATAGTGGCAACACGTGATTCCGTAACACCTCGGAAATAAGATAATTAGTTACGTTAACTGTGCTACTATAATTTGCACTAGTACTACTGTTATCATCGGATTTTACCCGAACAGTCTGGTCATTTAACCAATTTCGGAATCAAGGTGCCTAACCGTCACGGGCTCCCGGTAGAAATAGATAATTAAGATGTAATACAATGTTACAATCAGGTTATTTATATTTTATTTTTGATAAGTCAATTTTAGAGATTAACTAGATTAACAAAAAGTATATTCTAGATGGTCACCTTATTTGGATTTTCACTCTTTTAGATGATATTTTTAGTTTATTGGTCTATATTTATAGCTTATTTTAACCTTTGCCCGTTGAACTATAAAAGGGGTGTTTTTTTACTTTTAATGGGAAATTTTTTTTTTTTAGAGGAAAAAAAAAAAAAAATTTTAAAAAAATTTTCTTTAATGATGAAAAAATATACAAGTTTTCCATCTTATATACTTTTAATTACACTTATTATATTCCTTACAATTAATACTTTAGAAGCGAAACCGGAGAAAAAAAATATATGTAGAAGACAAGGGCATGTGGAATTTTTTCCCGACTTTAATAAAGATAATTTATATGGGGTGATCACATTTTCTGAAACTTCAGGAAATAATAAAGTTGTTGTTGATGGAATATTTTCAGTACTTATTGGAGGAATAGATGGAATTAAAACTGAAGATGGAGAACCTCGTTATACAGCTGAATTATACAATAAGAAAGGAACAAAATTATATGATTTGACTAAACCTGTGTTTCAGAATGCCATGGAATTGGTTTCATTTAATAGACAATATGCCAATTTAAGCATTTGTGACGAAAAAAATAGTATTATTGGTAATATAGTTATTATTAAAAGAAGTGGGGACGAAATTGCAAGAGCTGAAATTTATGAATTATTTTAATATAATAATAATAATAATGGGTGGGGATACTTATTTACATTAAAAAAAACTGATAACTAGTTTAGAATGAATACGAACGTAAAATTAATATTTTTTTTTTTTTTTTGGGGTTCTTTCATAGTAGTATATAATTAATATCAAGTCTTATGCAAGTATTATTTATGTATTATAATGTGACAATTGTAATTAAATAAATTAGTTGCTTTTTTTTAATGAGAATCTATATGTTTCTATAGTCTTTTCCATCAAAATTATTATATATGTATGTGTTAGTTGCGTAGGATGCGTTGTGGCACAGTTCATGTAATAATCATGTCCTGCGAAACCATGAGACTAAAAGATGTATATGAAACAGATAATGCTGCAATAACGTGATTAAACAGGAATGAATTCAGGAAGATTTTTGTTTTTGCCCATTTTACGCGTCAATGAATAAAGTCAAATGACCAAACCCTACAGAAAAAATAAGTGGTAAAGCAGCAGTCTATATTGTTTTATCTGGTGATCCTTCCCTAACGTGATACAAGCAAACAAAATATTCCCACAAAATACCATATTTTTTTTATATATAAACTCGGGCTTAAACTCGAGTTACTTTCTCTAAAAATGATTCCAAACTTTAACGGTAATTTATTATTTAAATAAAGTTACGCCCTTTATATTTTTATTTGTTTATTTATTTTTATTTGTTTAATTAAAAATTATTTATTTTTTTGTAAATTTTGTTAATATTTTTTTTTTTACTTTTCTTTTATTTTTTGTTTGTTTATAATTGATATTTTACAGTTTTCTCTACAAGTAAAATAAGCAAAATAATATTATTTTTATTTCATAAAAAAATACCTTTAAAAATGGAATCATCACGTATTGATCATATGAAACATGGCGTTATTATGGGTAGCGCTTTAGGTGTATGTCTAGGTTTGGCTTTTGGAACATATCAGGCCTTAAAGTAAATAAAGTCTTAGCTTTAAATTGCTTTAAATTAGTCTTTTTCCTCCGCATTTTGAATTAAATTTTTTTTCATAATTTGTAGACATGGACCAGGCCCTAGAGGTTATATTTCAACTGTTGGCCGATATGTGGTATCATCAGCTGGTAATTTTGCAATATTTATGGGAATTGGTTCGGCAATTCGTCGCGAAGAACGACCAAAGAATATTATGTTAAAACGACATTTGGAACAACATCAAAAATTTTGTCAAAGAGGTTTCGCTAATCTGCCAGTTGAAGTTTTAGAGAGAAACCGTTGGGATAGAAGAACTGTTGGAATGTAATTTTATTGTGATACCTTGGATTACAATTTCTTCACAAAATCCTTTATTGACGATATTTTAATTGATTACCTTTCTTTTTTTCTTTTTTCTTCATCTTGTTTTATACAAAATTATACCTTTATTTAAAAAAAAAAAAAGAAAATAAAAATAAAAATAAAATAAATTGTATATATATGATTTCTAAAAAAAAAAGATAATTTGGGTTGTGAGCGGGATTGCGATTTTTAAAATTGTTGATTTTCAACTTGACCCTTGATATCTAAATTACGTAAATTATGTGGATCATTTCTAAATTAAATTAGAGTTGGTTTTTTCCGGTAAGTTAACGTGGTGCAGTATGATGACAATGATCTCCATCAGCTGAAAATGCAAAATGCGATTTTTTTTATCGGTGAAATTTTTTTTTCTCAGAGAAAGGAATTTATATATAAAAGAATTTTTTATTTTCGTTTATAATTTATTTATTTATTTTGCAATTTTTTTTCCTCACTTCAAATTATTCTACACATTTATTTCAATGCTCTCATTTCCCTTTCTTTGACCAATTAATTACTGTACATTTCTTTTATCTTCCGGTTTTTAAATAATTATGGGCACAAAAAATCAAGTTCCATTAGTACATTTAGCAGCCGGAGCGGTATCAGGTTTAACGTCATGCGTATTATTACAACCATTTGATTTAATGAAAACTCGCATACAACAACAACGACAACAACATAAAAATGACGGTCGAAAATCATTAAATAGGTGAGATAATTGAGGTGAATTTAAGATGTAAAATTTAAGGTATGAATTGATCAAATTAAACTCTTTTCTAGTACAATTCTTCGGACTATGAAAGATATTATTGAAAAAGAAAATATAAGTGGATTATGGAAAGGAACTGTTCCAACAATATTAAGGTAAAATTATTTTGGCTTCTTAAGTTATTATTTAACCAAATTAATGTAAATCTTTATAAACTACTTGTATTAGAAATGTTCCTGGATCAGCAATATATTTTTTCACATTGTCAGAAATCCGAAATATTTTTTCTTTAAGACATCAAAAAAATATTTCACAGAATTCTACAAAATCCTCTTTACCAGTATTATCAAATAGAGATAATTTAATTTCTGGTATGGTTGCTAGAGGTTCTATTGGATTTATTATGATGCCAATTACGATTATTAAAGTTAGGTATGAGGTATGTGTAAATTAAAAAAGTTTATTAATCATCGTAATAAATTATTTATTTATATAATTTATTTAACTTTGT
Source organism: Rhizophagus sp. LPA8_4_AMF (assembly GCA_021464525.1). NCBI lineage: Eukaryota > Fungi > Glomeromycota > Glomeromycetes > Glomerales > Glomeraceae > Rhizophagus > Rhizophagus sp. LPA8_4_AMF. Next base: position 4,366 of record JADRCO010001557.1, on the reverse strand, counting down.
TAGAGTAATCTTTATAATTATAAAAGTATATGGGGAGCTTTTACATCTATTGTAAGACACGAGGGAATAAAAGGTTTAGTAATGATCTATTTTTACACACATATGTATATCACTACTTGATTTAATCATGGCGACTTATCTTTTAACATGTTAATTGAGAAATGTAACCCGCAATCCTTGCCGAAAAAAAAAGCAAAAAATATTCGATAGATATCCTTTATTTATAATTCCATTCTTTACTAGGATTATTTTATGGGTATGGTGCTACCGTTATCAGAGATGCACCTTATGCAGGATTATACTTACTATTTTATGAACGATGGAAATTATTAATGAGTGGTACAATAAAATTATTTAAATATTTTTCAATATCTTTCTTTAATTAAGCAAGATCAATTAAAAATATCTTTTTTATTGGCTAATTAGCTAATTCATTCACAATAGCTTCACCAATCATACATATGACTTCTGGTAACTTCATGAATTAAACTTTTTTTTTCACTCTCATGATTATTAAATTGTTTCTAATTACATTATTTTTTATGTATAGCTATTATAGCAGGACTTTCAGCTACTACTATTACACATCCTTTTGATATGCTTAAAACAAGAGTGCAATTAAAACCTCAAAGTTATCCTAATATTTGGTTAGGAGCTTTAAAAATATTTAAGGTAAAGTAACTATGTCATTATTAAAATTAAAGTGATTATTTCAAAATCAAACATTTTCTTTTAATGATAACTTTTATTTGAAATTAAAGGAAGAAGGATTCCTTAGATTTTTTGATGGTTTATCACTTAGATTAGGTAGAAAAACTACACAAGCTGCTATCAATTGGACTATATATGAAGCATTAGTTACTTGGTTTCAACAAAGGAGAAAGGAGATATAGATTATTGAAATGTAAAAAAAAAAAAAATTTTAATTGAGAAATAATGTAGATTAATAGTAATAAAAAATAATAATTTGTAAATATAAAAATTCATTATTTATTTAAATGAACTGTTCAAAAATATTTTCTCATTAACATATGACGTGTTTTGATAGTTCTATGAATGAGTGATGATTGTAGAGGAATTTATTTCTACTTTTATGTTACAAATTACATTAGGGATATCAATATTCTACTCTAGTCATTCACGCTATATCACGCTGTATCAAACCCTTTTTTACTAATTATTCTGGAATAGAAGTGTAATAATCCTATTTGCCACAATTATAATGTAACACCTGAATTCTTAGAGTAAGGACTAGGAAGGTAAGTATCAATGTTTTCAACGATTTATCAATATTTAATGTGTCACAAAAAATAATTTAGAAACTTATATATTACATATTTCATTAGGAGTTGACAGCTTGGGTTTTAGTAACAAATCGAAACTTTTTTAATTATCTCATATATTTATTTGAATTATAATTATACAAATTTGATTGGCTATTTAAGTCATTATATCAAAACATTATATCAAAGTATTATACAACAATTATTTGCAAATAAATAAAAAAACCTTACAGAATATTCCTCCCTTTTTACGAATCAAAGGATTACATCCAATTTACTAATAGTATCTAATATTGGTGTATAATCCAATACATTACCATCACATAGTTTACCAATTTCGAATATATTCCAATTACCTTCATTACTTTTCTCAATTACACACATTATAACTGCCTTTGAAGTGGAAGCGGATTGTATGGTATAAGAACATAATTGCGTATCAGGATACGAAGGATCAAACAATTTAAAAGAAGGATTTGTAAAACATCCAATATTTGGAGAACGATATGCACTTAAAACGAAATATAATTTTGTCACTATACGTGGAATTGTTGTTAAATTCGCTGTAATACTATGATGTCCTATTTATAATAAGAAGATACACGAGTAAATTTAAGAAGATCAAAATACATGAAACTATATTATATTATTATTTACCTCTTCGATTATCCTTATCAATAACATCACCAGAATGTGACATGTTAGGAATTTCAGAGGAATATGTCGACTTATAATCAAAAGTCCGATAAAGATGTTTTCCTGCAAAAAGCAAACAAGTACCATCTAAAAAATCACCTCTATTTGGTGGAAATCCCCAGTACAGATCAAAAGTTAATGAATTAATAGATAATTCTTTTGAGATAGAGTATAATAAGACCATAAGTTGGATATGACTTCCAGCAACTATTGAATATTCAGATAATTGTTTTCTAATTCTTGTATTTGAAAAAATCTATAATTATATAAAAGAAAAAATTTTTTTTATTATCACAAAGATCTAAAAAAAAATTTAATTGATTCACATAATAACAAACCTCCAATTCAACACCTTTATGAATCAACTTTTGTTTACCATTCTCAATATTAGTTTGTTTTTTTATGGCTTCCTTTAAAGCCTCGACGGTTTTAATGTTTTCTAATTTAAAATTTAATTTCGTTCCATTCAATAAAATTACATAAAACTCTCCCTTCGCACTATTGATTTCATTTGAATTCAAATTATTTTTATTTTTAAGCTTAAGTTCTAAAACATTCTCAATATCAACTCGAAATGGTGATTTTTCCCATGCTAGATTTAGATCTTTAACTTCTTGCCTTGTAAGAGTTGCATCACATTCAGGGCATTTTTGATTTGATTGTTGAACATCAATTTTTTTTATTAAACACTGGTTTACAAAATGATGAAAGAAATAAATAAAAATCAATTAAAATATAATCAAGTCATTAAAAGATTTTAAAATTTTAAAAATTTAATATAAATTACATTAAATTAATAAATAAATAAATACATAAATAGAATTGAAACTTACCCTTAAACAAAAATTAGAAACGTGAGTACACTTTTGGCTAATAGTATCAGCCGGGAATTCATGAGATAATTTATCAATCCTACAAACTTTACACTTCATATTTTATAAAAATGAAATTTATGAAAATATTTTTTTAAAAAAAAAACTTAACCCGGAAGACTTTATATTAATTCCCTTTAACAATGATGCCCAAAAATAAATTTGGTACCCCCTTGCGAAGAAAAACCTGTTTAAATTCACGTGATTTCTTATCCGGCAAATTGGGAAGATTTAATCTATAATGTATAGCATATCAAATATATACAGCATAATATACATTACGCCGTGAGGCTAACTAACTCTTTAAAAATTGGATTAATGGCTTCGTATTTCAAACACAAAGATGAGAAATAACATCAACCCAATTTTTCAAGGGCGTCATTACTATAATTCATTCTCTATAATAGAAAATGTTAAAATTCTGGCTAGAATCGTTTCTAAACAGGAATCGAATATCTGGAATGTTATGTGTCTAATAAAATAGATTTATATGAGACGCCGATTAAGTGATAATCTTATAATTTCTAAAGGTTCTTAGAAATCAATAAGATCTGTTATATTCTCACGGTGTCACTGTTATAGCTTGTTACTTGGAATCAATTAGTAATTTAGTGCAATTTTTGTTGGTCAGTATGTATATACTGTACACTCTATATTATATAAAATTCCTGAAATACCCTTGGAACATAACTGTAATTTGTCCAAAGTGAAGAAATTCTATCTAAAATGAGAGACAATGAGATTCCAAATTGAATGAAATAAATCATAGTAAAATTACTACTTTTGTATATTATAAGGCGTAGACGCAGTCGTGATAAATTCAGAAATAAGTATAGACGGTCTATACCTTCCTTTTTTGGTTAATTATATGACGGATCATAATCACCGATTTACTGCGTCTGTGGCAGTCACCATTATTCTCGTACGCCCTGATTGACGATTTGCAGAAAAACTTATAAATACAAAAAATTTGAGACAAAAAAAACACTCCCTTTCTTATTAAGACATTTCAAACTTTAATAAGGCTATAAATATGAAGTGTACTAAATGTCAGATTGATAAATTATCTAAAGAATTTCCGGTCGATACTATTGGCCGAAAGTGTATTCATATTCCTACTTATTGTTTAAAGGTAAATTTTAATTTTTCTTCATTTTTTATTTTTAGTAAAAATATTTCAATTATTTATAATTTAATCCTTTCGCTTTTTTATGTAAGTGTTTAATAAAATACTTTGATGTTCAAAATGCTCAACAAAAATGTCCTGAATGTGAAGTGATTATTTCAAAATATGAGATTAAAGAATTAAATCTAGCTTGGGAAAAAGCACTATTTAGGATTAGTCTTAAGAATATTTCGGAAATTAAGACGAAAAATAAAAATAACCCGGATCAAAATGGTGAAAATAATACAGCAAAAGGAAATATTTATGTGATTTTACTGAATGGTACAAAATTAACTTTTAAATTGGAAGATCTTAATACTGTTGCGGATTTAAAAGAAGCTATAGAAAAA
>JADRCO010001556.1:0-18550 GCA_021464525.1 Rhizophagus sp. LPA8_4_AMF | reverse complement strand
TTTTCAAATTGGACATCTGGAAATAATAATATTGATAATTTAATACAAAAATGTCAAACTGAGTCAATTATGCCAGATATGATAATTGAATGGATTCCATATAATAATTTACAAAATATTGAATATCTAACAAAAGGTGGATTTGCTGAAATTTATACAGCAACTTGGATTGATGGAAGATATGAAGATTGGGATTTTGAAAATCAACAATTACAAAGATTTGGAACTCATAATGTAATACTAAAAGAGTTAGAGAATATTGAAAATGCAAGTCAAAATTGGTTTGAAGAGGTTTGTAAACTAAGATATTTTAAAGGATTTAATGTTTAAAATTATAATTAATAAATTATATTTAAATTATTTTTTACAGGCTAAATCTCATTTAACTATAAGTAATAAATTTGTAAATATTGTTCAATGTAATGGTTTAACACAAAATCCATCAAATGAAAATTATATACTTGTAATGGAAAGAATGGATATAAATTTAAGAGAATATTTACAACAAAATCATAAATTCATAATCAACTACTATGGAAAGAGAGAATAAAATTATTGATACAATAATAATAGCACTTCTCTATATTCATAAAGAGAATTCAATTCATAGAGATTTGCATTCTGGAAATATATTATATTCACAATTTAATTATAATTGGCGTATTAGTGATCTTGGATTTTGTGGTCCGGCAGATAAACTATCAACAAGTATATATGGAAATCTTCCTTACATAGTACCTGAAATTATTAATGGAAATAAATATACTTTTAAATCTGATATTTATAGTATTGGCATTCTTATGTGGAAATTTCATCTGGACAACCACCATTTAATAATCACAAACATGATTATGATCTTGCACTTAATATCATTAATGGAATGAGGCCAAAAATTATATCAGAAATCCCTTTAAAATATAAAAATTTAATGGAACAATGCTGGAATGCTAATTCATTAGAAAGGCCTGATATTAATACACTTTTTGATAAAATAAATGAAATTAGGTTTTATTATCAAAATAACCTAAATGAATTACCTCAACTAAATATAAATATAGATGAAGAAATAAACCATGCAAACATAAGCAGTAAATTATTTACGAGTAAAATCCATAAATTTGAAAATTTACCAGAACCAAAAAATGCAACAGATGGTATGATTTCTTAATATACAGTACGTTAACTACTATTTAATTATTAGCTTTTTAATTTTATTTAAATAATATAAATAGTAGAACAAGAAGGTGGTTTATACTTTATTTTATTCAAAAATAATTAATAATCATTAATAATTAAAAATAATCTGTTTATTTAATAGCATTTCATAGTAAATTATATGACTTTAATATTCCAGAAAATAGTAAGTATTTTTAAGTTAACATTTAATTTATATGGTATAATATTAAATAGTGATTTTATTTTTAGTTGATGATTTTGACCAATCAAGTAACCAGTATAACAAAAGACATAGTAATGTTATTGAAGGTAAGTTATGATAAAAGTAAATATTCAATTTATGTTAAATATTTAGTATTAATATCTTAATTTTAGCTGGTAATACAAGATTGACTAAGGTGTTTAAAAAATTATGAGTAAATTCAAAAAGTAGTAAGTAAAATATTAAATAGTAAATAAATACTCAAATTAGAGAATAAATATTTAATTAAATGTTATTTTTATTTAATAATAGTTGATATACAAAATAACAATTATAGAGATACAATACATCAACCACAAACTGATGATATTGATGGTAAGTAAACTATTATTTATTTATTAAAAATTTTTATTAGATAATAACTAATTATATATTATTTTTATTTCATAGATGACGATGAATATAATAACCCAAATCTTCATTCAGAAGAACAAGAAGAATTTGAAATTCCTAATGGTTTGTTTATTATTTTTTTTTATTCAAAATTATAAACAAACTGTTTATAATAATGATTTACTAATGCATTTATTTTTATATCATTTATTTTATTTTAGATGGATTCTAAATTATTTAATAAATTTAGATTTATATAAGCAATATCATTTATCTTTATTTTGAAATTATTTAAACACTAAGAGTAGTAAAAAAAATTTCTTAGTTTGTAATTTAAATAATTTTTTTTTTTATTTCTGTATTAAAATTCAAATGACCAATCATTCAAGACATTTGACAAATATTAAATATTTTGAAAATTTTTATTGATTATTTTATATATCATAAAGTAAATAAAATAAATAAAAAATATCTCAATTTATATATGTAATAAAAACATTTTAATAGTGTCAATTGACTTGTGCATCATGTAATTTATGCTCATATAGTCTATATTGTGAAATTTTCAAATTTTTATGATAAAAAAAAACTTTATTGGTTGTATTATATGGACTTCAAATTTCAACAATATTTAACTTGAACATGGCAGTAGTAAAGTTTGGAAAAGAAAAAAAAATTAGGAAATTGAATGTCGCACAAATCTGTCAGATGATTCATAATTCCTAAAAAAGTTGGTGCTTTTGAGATCTTCTTTTAAACAGGTATTCTAATTTCCATTTTGCTGGTTTGTCATCAGCAGAATGTATATTGGTTCTTGATTACCAATAGATGAAGTATATACAACAGGTATAGTGAGGTAGTTGAGTATGTTAAGATATTATTTATTCAAACGAAAATCTACTATTCTATAGCATGTCTTAGTTGTCAACATTTTCTACATTTACAAAGGATAATAAAATTCTGTGCATTATTGCAACTTTTTTATGCACAAATTGCACATTAAATTATTAATGTCAACCTGGTTTGAAGACCTGCTTTAAATGCAAACCGGTTTTCATAATATAAATCCAAGTTGAGCCAAATTATCAGAAAACTGGTTGGAGTCGAGTTTAAAACTGGATGGCATCTGGTTCCAATCTACTACAGCTAGTTAATTGTGAAATTTTTTGGTTTAGAATTATTATGGTTATAAAAGAAAACAAATTGGTACCCATAGTCATATCTAACTTAAAAGCCTTTTATTAAACAAGAATTTTGGTAAAAAAATTAAATCCATAATTTCTAAGCCAATAAACTTGAAATTTGTAACAATATTAATCATAAAATCAATAAATGAGCGATTTAAACCTTTTTATTAGTGAAGCTATATTTAACCATTTTAATTAATGAGCTAGTTTGAAAAGTTAATAATACAGTCACGAAGTTTTACAGTCACTTACAGTGATTAACTGCCAACCATTAAATGCTAAAATAAATATAATTTTATAAAATTACATATGGGATGGTTATTTAGGATTTTTTCTAGGGCTTGCATTAATAATGAGTCTGTTTATAAAAAAGAAATCATAATTTAGATGTATGTTAAAAAGTTATTATTGCAATTGCAAACACTAACTTACCCTAAATGTCAACAAGTCATGTATTATACCTTCTATTATAAATAATTGCATCTCCATATCCAGTATCATAAATGAAAAAATCTCATCAACAAGATAAGCCCCATCATGATAAATCATTGCATAAAAAGCAAAATCTCTCCCTTAAAATGTTAGAAAGCAAATCAATATATTTAGTTTATAATCATAAACGTACCAAGAAATGTTACTTACTGTTGACTAAATTCCAAATGTTTCAAGATTTTGCTTGATTTTTTTTTCATTCACTCCCTTCTCAGTAAGATATTCTTCTAATCAAAAAAATGTCAATCGTATTTCTATTCAAAGAATTACGTATCATGAGTTTCTGTACAATCAATTATATTTGTGTTAGGCTAATATTGGATTATTACCTTTTAGGATCTTTTGAAGACTACCAGTCATTTTTTATGATCCTCCACTATGGGCATTTCCAACGACTTCAAGGAAACTAACATGCAAATTGTTGCCATTTACATTGACTATTAAGATTCTATTATGAAACCACCTCAAAGGTTTTCATCTTTCAGAGAGTTTGTATATGTCTTTTTGGATTTTGCGATCAGCATTTTCTACTTTGCCACTATGACAAATGTCATATTAACCGATTAACATATATGTATATAAAATTATAAATAAAATGTTATAATAAAGTTTAAGAAACTCACATAGCAAATCGAATGACATTCTTTATGTCAAGAAAAATATTCTTGTACAGGAGATTTATGAACCAGCTACAGTATTGGTATTCGCTGATTGATTCATTGTTCAGAACATGTTTTGAGAGTTGGAAACATGTTAAGCTAAAACATAAAAGATTACTAAACTATAGTAGCAAACAGAAATAAACAGCAGATTATAAGCAATAGGAACTTACAATTTTTGAAACACATTATTGACCCACTTTGATAATCAATGTTTACAGAATTTGTATTTGGCATGGTACTTAGGAACGAACAAGACCGCATAATGGTTAATAAAAAAGCCATCTGTGGTGGTTTTAATTGATTCGTTATGCTCAATTAAAATGTTCTCACTTTGTCCAATGGAGGACGTAATTGCGTGCTAATTTCTTCATCTCTCTAAAATCATAATATTATGTCCTTACTATTGTTACCATACATAAACACAGTATCAAATGTTCTAAATATTCTCTTACCTTATGAAAGATATTTTCTAAATCCCCCATTCATCATCACTAAATTTACTCTGCAAAATATCATTTTTAATGACATTCAGGGAGGAATATAATACTGTATCAAGCAATTCCTTTATCAATATCCGTAAAATTTTGATATGAAGTTATTTGTAATAGGTGGCAGTTCCATAAAATCATCCGTTGTACTTTCATCAGTTTTGTATATGTAATAATAATAACAGTTCTATTTTCTCTTTTTTCATAAAAAAGGTCAAAAAAAACACAAAAGTACATGCTAGAATCTGAGAGATTTGTAGACTTACCTTTCCTGATTTTGAGGAAATCACAAATTTGTTACTGTTGAAATTATCTTCAGAAGCATATTGATTTGTTTCCTGAATAGATTGTAGTTAATTAATAAGACATTCATTCACCTTATTATAACATATTTAAAAGTGTAAATAAAGAATATCTCGTAGCTTACATTACTTGGCTTTGAAAATTTTGATTTCTGAGCTGACTCTTACATTTGTATCAGATTGATACGAAGAAGCCTCAGTGAAAACATCTGTAAGGGGGACAGTGAGAGATTCTTCATCACCGAATATTGAATTTTTATCAGTTCGTTCCACTTCTGTTCCAAAAGTAGCTTGAATCTGTGTATACATTCAAAAAGTTAGCCAAAGCAATAAGACATTTTGTAAACTAAATATTGAGTTATATCCTGATCTCACTCGGTGATGTCGTTAATCTTGATAATATTTCATCATTTTTTTCATATTCTGTGAACTCAGAACGTGATCTCTTACGAGTATTCTTGAGGGGAAGAAATACAGATATATAAATAAAAAAAATTACAATTTGTGCAATATATATCAATCACAAACCTCAGCTTCTTCAATAGTTTCCTCGGCCATGTTTTCCATCATATTTTGTGTCTTATTTCTTATTAACGTGACATCGTAGCTGTATATACTGTATATGAGTTAGTAAAAAGCTTATAAATTACTTTCTACTAATTAATAAACTAATATAAATCGAGAATCCAAGAAAACTTACTGTCCGCATAACCCTTCCCGTTTCTGTTCATTTTTGTGACACATTAAATCTATTTCGTTATAAAAGTTATTGATATCCTGATGTAACCGATGCTTCTAGAAAGGAAGCTATATTCATTAATATAAAAAATCTGTGATGAGTGATGCCGAAATGGAATGTTTAGTTGATTTAGTTGATGCAAGCGTACCACAACGGGCAAGCAGACCATAAAGTGGGCAGCAAGCAGGTGCCCACCGTAGTTGTGTAAGTTTTACCCCTTCTCGGGACTACTGGAAGTCTTCCATACCGCCGCCTTACAATAAAAATAATAAAAATAACCTCGAAACTTTGCCTCAGCTTGATAGCACTCTTTTTGATCTCTTCTGAACCAGTTTCCACTATAAGGTCTAAATCCTTCCGAAGTTTGTCAGCCTCCTTTCGAAAAGAGAAAGTAAAATCATCTCGCTTACTGCGGTATTGATAAAAATCCAGGAAGCGATATCAGGTGCCGTTTCTTTGAAATAACCAGAGTAAGCATCCATTGCACGTAACAGGTTAAAGAAAAAAGTGAGTATTTAAATCAACGTGTTGAAAAAAAGCGCGAATATTTAAATCAATGTGTTGAAGAAAAAAAGCGCGAGTATTTAAATCAACGTGTTGAAGAAAAAAACACGAGTAGTTAATCAGCGGGTTGAGTTGTACAAATATATATATTCAGGGGCCTCATAACAACGCCAAATATGGCATATGATTAATAATTTTCGACTTTAATTATAAGAGTCATTAAAAAAAACACTGTACGATTTGGTGATGAAAAAATTCGTTATCATGAAACTCAAGACCTCAATATTAGGGAGAATATTGGCTCGGGAGAGACCTGATTCTGTTCATGTTGCTTATTGTAATAAACCACTAGCAAAGTTTGCAGTTAAGAGATTTAACGGAAGTTCTAATGAAGATGAAATAAATATTGAAGTACAGTACATTTACTGATATGGTTTCGTAATCCTTTTGATATGGTTACTTATATATACTATTCTTTTTTTCTAGATCAAGATTACGAAAATAGCGTCTCATCATCTAAATATAACTTGATTCCATGGGGTTACGAAATTACAAGGTTAATAAACAATTACATAATTTACGTAAGATATTTTTATTTTAAATATTTCGTTTACATATGTTTATTTTTAGAGAAATCACACCATTCGCGCGATCCTGAACATGCGAACGGTGGAACATTAAAAAATCATTTAAGGACCAACACTATGACTTTTAAATGGGAAAGCCAGTTAAATTTTGCCAAAGAAATTGCTCCTGGTTACATCATAATAAAATTAATTATTCATGGAGATATTGTAAGTATACTTGTATTTCATTCTTCCAAAGAGTTGGTTTTACTGTATAATGTAATTAAATACGTTCTTTTTTAGTTTTGGTTGTTCACGTCTTCAAGGGGATAAAATACTTACTAGGCGTGGAACAATATCCTACGTGGATCTTAATTTTTTTATGATGTTTACGATTTAACCGAAAAATCTGATATATACAGTTTGGCTTAATGCTCTGGGAACTGACAAGTCGTAGATCGCCTTTTGATTATGAAATGAAAAAAAATGGGTTGGGAATTATGATTGAAATACTTTATGGCAAATGAGAGAGTCCTATATCCAACACAAATGATAAATTCGTTTCGCTTTATCGAAGTAGTATAAAAAATAAAATTATTACGAAGCAATGTTCCTTTGTTATTACATCCCAAAGGGATGCCTTCCAGGAATCTAATCGTTATTATTAATCAATTAAATAGAATGTTGGAAATATGAACCAAACGAATTTCATTATGGCTTTCAAATGGAAGCTCAATAGACACCCTATACCAACTTCAGTAATGATTTTCAGCATACAGTTTTATGAACATGTCTACTTTTTTATGTGGACAGGTCTACTGGGAGAGTTATACCTCCTCCTGGTCCTGGATATGTAAATGAAAGTAATTATGATAGAGAAATTTAATATGTGAAAACACTACATATGAATTCATGTAAAATTCATTATAATATAATCAGAGACTCATTGTATTATAATATGTTATTGTATGTAAGCTTTAGGTAAAAGTTTATGACAATTTTTAAACTTTATAAGATATATGATTTATAATTATGTTAAAAAAATATACAATAGCCGGAACTGGCTTTAACTTTGAAACTGATTCTTGAATCTTACAAATATTGTATGAATAAATATTCAAAAATTTATTTAAAGTTAATAATTTATATAATAACTGAATTGAATGAATAATTTAAATTACAAACTAAGATACATTATAAAAAATTATATTTTACTACTCTAATCTTGGTGTTTAAACTATTCAAATAAAAATATAAAAATATTTAATAAATCCAAAGAAACCAAAAATCTATAAAAATTTAGTAATTTAATATCATAGAAAAATTTAAAATATTAAATACTATCAGGAATTTCTAATTCATCTTGTTCTTCTGAATGAAGATTTGGATTATTATGTATTTCATTTTCATCTATAAGATAAATAAATTAGAAATTATGATATTATTTAATTGATATGTTTGTGTATTTTACAGTAAATACCTTTGAGATTGATATTCTTTATCTGTTGTTGCATTGTTTCAATTTTATAATCACTTTGAACATCTAAAAATTAATAAGTTAATTATAAAAAAAAAATAAAAATAATGAAGCAATATAAAAATAATATTATATTACTTGCCATTCTTTGAACTTCTTTTAAATATTTTGGATAGTTTTTTACTGCTAGCTAAAAAAGTTTAAGGTATAAATTATTATTTGTAATTTTAAAGTTCTAATATTTGTAAAATTAGTACCTTTAAAAATACTTACTCATTTTTGATGTACTATTATTTTTCCAATTACTTGACTTATTAAAATCATCAACTATAAAGCAAAAATCAATTAATAAAATGATTAATGAATATCATATCATATATAAATTTAATAGACACTTACTATTATCAGGAATATTAAAGTCATCATATGATTTACTACAAAATGCTACAAAAAACTAATATCATTAGGTATTATAAATAAATAACTTTCAAATAAAATTGTCCATTCATACCTTCTTGTTCTTCTATTATTTTAATTGAGAATTTGAAATAATATAAATTTTACAAGATTAATAAATATATTTAAATTTTGTAGATAATGATAAATATATAATAATTAATACCTTCTGTTGCATTTTTTGGTTCGGAAAAAATTTCAAATTGATGAATTTTACTTGTAAATAATCTGCTACTTGCATAGTTTGATTTAAAACTAGTTTTATTTATTTCAAAATTTTCATTTATTTGCAATTGAGTTGGTTCATTTGATTTTTTTAGATAGTATAAATTAATTTCATTTAATTTTTTATACAGTGTATAAACATCAGGTCTTTTTAATGGGTCAGCATCCCAACATTGATTCATTAAACTTTCATATTCTAAAGGAGTTCCTGATACTGTTCTTGGCCTTATACCATTAATAATATTTGTTGCAAGATAATAGTTATGTTCATAATTAAAAAATGGTGGATATCCAGATGAAATTTCCCACATAAGTATCGCAATACTGTAAATATCAGATGCCTTTGTAGTCTGTTTACCAGCAATAACCTCAGGTGCTATATAAGGAAGATTTCCATATATACTATTTAATGGCTTATCTGCAGGGCCACAAAATCCAAGATCACTAATATACCAAGAATTAATTCTTAAAGAACATAATATATTGCCAGAATGCAAATCTCTGTGAATTGCATCCTCTTTATGAATATCATTAAGTGCATAAGTTATATAAACAGCAATTTGAATCTTTTCTTTCCATGTAAGTTGATTATGATTTTGTTGTATAAATTCTCTTAAATTTACATCCATTTTATTTAATACAAGCATGTAATTTCCATTTGTTGGATTTTGTGTTAAACCATAACATTCAACAATACGTGGCCATTTACTGCTTATAGTTAAATGTGATTTAGCCTATAAAAAAAACAATTTTTAAAAAATTTTTATATTAAGAATTCAAATTATATACTTTTGAAATACAAACCTCTTCAAACCAACTTTGATTTGCATTTTCAACATTTTCTAACTTTTTAAGTATTACTTTTTGTCCTCCAAATCTTTTTAATTGTTGTTTCTTAGAATCCCATTCTTCATATCCTCCATCAATCCAATCTGCTGTATAAATTTCGGAAAATCCACCTTCTGTTAGGTATTTAATGTTTTCTAAATTATTGCATGGAATCCATTCAACTATTCTATTTGGTTCCAGCGATTCTATTTGGCATTTTTGTATTAAATTATCAATATTATCATTTCCAGACGTCCAATTTGAAAAATTTGCTTTTAAGTGATTTCGAACACAATATTCACAAAATAATGTAGCCAAACATGCTTGATTACAATTCTCACAAATTCTTTTTGTTCCTGAATTATTTCGAATTTTAGTTCTGTCATAAGTTTCAGTTATTGTTTTTATCGCTTCGGTTTTTTCATCTTTTGTAAGAGATTTATCAGCAAGAAGTGTTTGTTTTCGAAATTCAAAATGTTTGTGTATATTATTATGAATAGTAGTATCAATTAATGCAAATGATCTATTAAGTGCTGCCCGAACTACTTCATCTCGAATATTAGACATAATGCAATCTTATATTATCTTTTTATAAACTAAGAAATTTAAGGTTCAGTTTCGTGATCGGCATTTGATTAACTTTGATTAAATTAGCAGTTAGGTGTAACAAAATATTACGCCATGGCAGATCAACAACTATATCGAGATTTATTAAACCAATTTTCATAACTACTAAAAATTGGATTGTAAATTTATTGTTTTTTAAGTATTAATATATTTTTTCTCCGAAGATAAAATAAATTATATCGATATTTTTCTTGAACATTATAAAAATTGCACTCTTTCATTATAATTTTACATTTTGTTCTTTAAAACATCATGTATCACGTAGGAAAGAAATATTGATAGCTAAAATTTTTTTATATAGTTCTGTAATTAATTTTCATATTAAATATTTAGTATCATTGAAATCAATAAATTATTGCAAATTACAGTAATTAAAGATAATAAATAAAATTTACATATTTTTCCTAATAAATCTTTTTAATAGCCATATTATTTATTTCATCTCTATAATATAAGAATACTTTCCTACATTTTAATATATTTTAATATTTAGTGTTATTTTTGCTGTACTACATACAATAATATTTTGCTATATACAGTATATGAAATAGCTAATTTAAACGTTACAAAAACTATAGATTATAATTTTTTATTTTACTCATATAAGGTATTGATAAAAGATGAGGGCAGCTTTATTATTATTTTTTTTTTCTTAGAAAGAAATAATTCTTTAAATTACAGTAGTTGGTTTTGCGCCCAGTAAATGAAAGAAATAGCAAGGATATGCAAAGTGTAGTACAATTATTATTTAAAATTAATGTCGATAAAAGGATTACAAATCACGTTTATTACTTAATGGCTTTTTTTTTAAAAAAACTCTTGTTGGAAAGTATCGTTATGGAAAAATAAATATTATAAGATTTCATATTGTAACGATTTTATTATACTACCTCATTAGATTTTTTTTAGATAATTTCTCATTGTCATCTATAAAAAAAAATAACTGTATATAAATAAATAAAATATAAATAAAGATTACTGTATATCTATACCTCTTGAAATATGTTAAAATATAATATCTTTTGTTGCATTTTTTGATTCAAGATAAATTTCAAATTGATAAATTGAACTTGTATATAACCTTCTTGTTTCAAATTGCTTAAATTACCTATTTATTTTTTATTTATTTTCAATGAAGTTTGTTCATCTGATTTATTTTGATAATATAAATAATTTCATTTAATTTCCCAAAATGCACGAGAATCAGGAAGATTTGAATCAAGATTTGAATTAAATAAAAAAAAAATGCATGTTCAATTATTATAAAATACAATCAATATAGAAATTTTGCGTTAAAAAATTCCTTTCATTGCTGCGTGTGGTGACCGTGGCGTGAGACGCACTAAGATTACATCTATTATGAGATAATTTTTCTGTGGCGTCATCAATATCCATTGAGCTTGTAATGATTTTCTTGTAAATTAAATATGGGCAGATTTATTTATGATGTTGTAACAAAATAATATCCTTATATGAATATGAACCATTCACTTACACAAGTGAGTTTAAAACACCGAAGCACCAATAAATACCAACAACTATTAATTTAAAATTTTATCTTGCATAACTTATATAAAATATTGTAATGACGCTAATAAGCTGATTAACAGGAAATCATATTTCCACATTTATATTAGATCCTTTCCAAAGAACGTTCCTTTTATAACTTTAATTCGGTCAGATAATGATAATAAAGAATGTAAAGAATGGTTAAATTCGCTTTGTTTCATTTCACAAAAAAAATCTTTCAAAAGTTTTATTGCATTTTTTTTTTTAAACGAATTAAATGATGAATTAAATGAATTAGATGAATTAGATGAATTATAAGAGTCAGACTGATTATGGGAAACCAAGACGCTGGGAATCTTCAGAAATATTGGATGTTTAAATTTATCTTTCTAATAATTTAACGTATGATATGTTAGTCCTTATGTTTCTTGCGCTGAAACAATAAGGGTTACTAATAAGCAGTTTAGCTTATGGTAAAGTTTATAATTAAAATTATGGATTATTACCTCGTACAGGTAAAAAACGTTGCAACATCTTATGGAGTAATTTGGTAAAGGAAATGTGTTATAAAGCCAAAGAAAGAAAGAGAAAAGAAGAGACTATAAAAAGATCGTATTAAAAAGGTATGGCATCATAATTCATATCACATTTAAGATGGTTTTACCATTAGATTTAGCTCATTTTCTAGTATTAGTAACTGAGGCATTCACAAATCAGATAGAACTTTCTCAAATGCCTTTTTCAATTGAAACGGTTGACAAGATTTATAATGAACAAATTAAAAATTTGAAGACTAGAAATCGAGAAATTCGTAATTTGTATGAACAGGTTTCTCAACGTCATTCTGAACTTAGATAGCTAATAACAGATTAGATAAGTCAAAGAAATTTTCTATAGTATAGTCTGGTAGTAATCTTATATTTGACCGCTTGTCTTTACGTAATTTTTTCAATAGAGTAATAGGTCTCTTCTGATTATCAATTTATACGTAACTCTTATCCGGAGAATTATAAGCTTCTTTTTCTTTTTTTTACATAATAAAGAAGATGGGCTTAATTTTATATTATGTATATTCTTTTTGTCTTAAGCAAGCATATGATAATTTGGTTATTATATAAGCGAAACAAATTGAGCATAATTAAAGAATTTTCATCATCATCAAATTCTTCTTTTATTTTATAGTTTTAGTTGAAAGATTTGGTATTTAAAAGTTGCAGTTTATTTAGAGTTGTTAGATAAAATAAAAGTTTAAATAAGATTATTAAAATTTATCAATATTCGTGTCATTCCAAGTCGATCGACGATCATAAATTTGCCCATTTGCCAATCAGGCGTTACCTGAAATTAAGATCTGTTAGAAAAAAACGCGGCAAAATTTTTTTTTTTTGAGTTTTAGAAATAAGTATAATTTTAAAAAAGTCTAAACTCATTGAGTGATAACGAAACTAGAACTTATACCATTTTAATACTAACGAAAAAAGTTGCTTTTTCTTATTATTCATACTTCTTTTCGGCCATCCCACCCTTTTTTGGAGTGATGCAATCGACCGCAGTATAACGTTTGAAATTTTTTTTAATATTTTTTTTATTATCAGTTATTTTTTTTGTTTTTTTTTTAAAAAACCCGATTTTTTCCATTTTTAATCTATATAATAATATTTTTCTTAATTGTCTTTTTTTTTCATTCTTTCAGCGCGTATTAATGATAATAAATCATTGCGTATTTTGTTTCTGTTGATGTATCTTTTGTCTAACGGTTGACCACATGTTTATCATACTTTATCTAAATGTTTTTTACTTTAATGTATATTATCTTTTTTGAAAGGTATTATATTTAAATAAATAATATGGTGAGGAAAAAATTGATTTCCATAAAAAATATTTCATTTTCTTCGCAAAATATATATAAATCGTATGATCACATTATTATTACATGATCAATCCTGTGACAGAGACAATAAAAGCTAACTTAAAATTTAAATTCACGTGAAATCAACAAAAATAATAGAACTTGGTAGGATTTGAAGACTATTTAGACTATTTGAAGCATAAATTAATATGACAAAAATATGCCATTGCTGTAATGATGAAGTATTTAGCTAAATTTATATTATAAGCAAATAAATAAATCAAATCATCACAGCAGGAATTGTTAGTACAAAGTCGGTTTGTGAAATTTAAAGTAGGACACCGTATTAAATTAGCATGAGTTATGTGATTATTTATAATTATTTTTTGTGTATTAGATAAGAACCTTACACATCAATATAAATTATATGTATAATGGGTTATCCTACTTCTGCTTTTATATATGTACAAGTTATGCTACAATAAAAGTGTTTAAGAAATAAAAAAACCTCTATTTATCATTTTTATTATACAAAGTTACAAACCAATATTTTTTTAATTATAAAATAAAAAACTATTTACAACAAATGGTCATTATCAAGTTTTTCACTAAATCTGCTTATTACACGTAATTTATTATATATATTGATTAACTTCATTCTTCAAGTTATACTTCAATCACAACATATTTGCCGCTATTTTAAAATAATAAATATAAAACCATCAATTAAATTTAGTTATTGGTGTCTATTATGATCATGTAATTTTGGTGGACTGGTATTTTTTTGTTAATAGATTATACGTTAATATTTTCGGTAATATAAAATTAATTATTGTTAATAAGTTCTATCATCTAAACATTATCAATTATACTCATAAAATTTGTTAAACTGTCAGCATCATGATATTGTCTGACTGATGCGATACCTATTATAAATATATATATATATATAGCATAATTAATCTAAAAATTTGCCCACTTATTTATTATTATTATCAATTCACGTTAAATACAATATATAACAAAAATAAAAGAATAGCTTACAATCTAAGGGTAATGGTTTATGCGTTTAAAATGAGGGTTATTGGAAATGATGAGCTATTTATTTGGATGTACGTTGTTAATCTCAAAACAATTTTAACTATTGCGTTCTGTGGTAAATCCAATACTATCAAGCACTTTAAAATTTTCAATCAAAGAAAACCAACTTTTCTCGAAAGAAAACTTTGCTAAAGCCTAAAAAATACTTCAAAGAGACTTTCTTTCTACCTCCTCAATCTTGAATAGATCAATTTGTGTCCTGCGCCAATAGACTTACCTAATTAGACCTATAGATTCTAACTAAAATAATGCAATAAAAAAAAGACTATCTGTTACAGTATATACATAAATGTAATTATATAAGTTAATAATAAAATAAAAGAAACTAATAATTAAGTATTAACTAAATCTATAAAAATTAATGAAAATCAAGTCACTGATTTAATTAGTATGAAACTAGAAAATTTATTACCATATGTAATATTATTAACAATTAGATTGGAGAACGTTCGATAATATAAACACATTGTTAATTTATTGTTATTATTATTATTATTTTTTGAAAAAAAAAATTGATTGAATACTCGAATCTAAACTTATGTGACTTTAATTTGTATTATCATCGAAATATTAATCTTTTTTTCTTAACAAGAGAAGCTTTTGCGTGAGTCAGAACTCTCATGCCGAGATCAGGACGAGCATTCAATTTCCCAAAATACTTCCTCTATACCTCTAGTTGATCTCAATGATTCTGCGGAAATCAAAACCAATACAAGCAGTTCGCAATCATCTGGAGAAACGTACTAGAGGTATCATCTCAAGCATTACCTAAGGAAACAAATGTTTCCCACGATTATATAGTAGCCCAAGATTTTATACAAGAAGTGTCTTTGGTATTGATAGATGAAAGTTATTGATGGAAAACAGGAGTTTACAACGGACATGACAATAGAAGTTGAGCTTGCACATTTATTTCTAAAAGTAAGTATCGAAGGAAAGAACACTACGCAGGCTAAACAAAAAAAGATTTCATGTCGCTATTCATATGGGAAAAAGTTCGAAAAAGATGTTCATCAAGTTATTGAATAAAAACTAGAAAAATGATCATTTATCGGAGAATTTTTTTTTATAGGGTCTTAGTAGACGTGTAATAGCAATTATTACTGATAATGGTTCAAATATGAAGGCGGCATTCACTATTTTGATTCAAAAAGATCACTTCCGTATATTGCACATACTTAAAGATTACAGATAATCCATTAAAATTTGGATTGGGTTTATTTTGGATAGTTCCTAATTTATGCAAAATCAGGATGTATCTGGATTAATCCTAAATTAAGGATCAATCCATAAATTTTCAGATCTGGATTGCCCATCCGAATTGCCTGAGCAGATTTGGGATTGGATCTGGATGACGGTTTAAAAATAGGATCGGATCATTAAAAGCTGATTTACTTTGACTAAAATATAATTACTAGGAGCCTAATCATTAAATTGTTTTTTTAAGTTTTGAATTTAGTTAACCCAGAACCAAAATTTAAAATTCCAGCCAAAATGCTGAAATCAAATATGCAAATTCGGCCAGAATTTGCACCAGGAATCATCGAATTCCCTAAAAAGGAAACTTACGTGCCACAAGATTTTAGACCAAAAATCAAATTTTGTAAAATTAGCTCTCCAAAAAAGGAAATAATTGACACATCGTTTTAGCAGGAATTTCGGCTGAAATTCTGAAATTATAAATTAATTTCGGCAGAATTTCAGATTTTGGATTTTGGGGAAATTAATTTTGGAGTCATTTATAGTTTTAAAGTGTTATAATTTATTTGATATTATTAAAGAAAAACACAAAAATTGCGTATAACTAAAAAGTTTTTTTGAAGGTTTTCTGGAGATTTAAACCTATTTTATGCATTTTCTATATCATTTTATTTATTTTATTTTAATTTATTTAGTTATTTATTACGGACAATTTATTTTAAAACTCTATAAAATCACATTATATAATTTAATAAGTTGTATATAATCCCCACTTGGGATGTTAAATGTAACTAATCATTTCTAAGTTGGTTCTAACAAAAAAAAACAAAATAGTGATATTTAAATTACCTTTGTCATTCTAAATAGATTTGCAAAGTAGCTAAAAATACATGCATCTTTTATTTTTTGTAATTTTTGCTGTGCAACAATAAGGCTTGATGATTGACACACATTCTGGACATACATGTTAATGATGCAATGCTTGTACTCGTGATCAACATTTTTGCGTATAATGCATTTTGCATAAGTATTATTACCATAAAGGCGTTAAATAATAATAAAAAAAAGATATTTACTTCATCTTTTCCAATTATATATTAATGGATCACAGTAATGATAAAGGTAAAAATGTATATATAGCATAAACATTTTAATATATGTTAAATTAATAGGTTATTTTATAATTGAATAATAATGGAATTATTTGTTATTTTTATTATATTTCATGTAACTAAAATAATTTATTTAGTGATTAATAATACCATAGTCAGTAAGCTATCAGTTATTTAAATTTTTAGTTTTTTACTTTACTTATTTTATACAGTATAATATTCAGATATCTAAATTTTTTGTTTAAATAACTGTTTATTAATTGATTGTATTACAGATGGTAAGTTACAACTTATTTGCTTAATATCTTATATAATTCAACTAATTATATTTTTAATATAAATATCTAGATTGTAAGTAATATATTTAATTTACAATATATATTTTGTATTATATTTATATCTATTAATTAATAATTAATAATACTACAGGGTGTAAGTTATATTTGTATTTCTATTATTTATATAATTTAAGCTAACTAAATACTTTAATTAAGAAATTATTTTGTAATTTATTTTAGTTGTTTAGTTATAAGTTATTTATTTAATTGTATTATTACTTATTTATAATATTTACATATAATTTAAACTAACTAAATTCTTTATTTAAAAAATTATTTAATAATATAGGGAGTGAGTTATTTATTTAATACTATTATTACTTATTTATATAATATTTACATGTATTTAAACTAACTAAATTCTTTATTTAAAAAATTATTTTAGTTGGTAAGTTGTAAGTTATTTATTTAATTCTATTATAGTCTTATTTATATAATATTTACATATAATTTAAACTGATTAAACTCTTATTTAAAAAATTATTTAATAATATAGGGAGTAAGTTATTACTTCTTTATATAATATTTAAAGAAAAAATTTATTTCTCACCCAGGTGATTTCTCACACCCCTGAATTTAATATATAAAATTGACGTCATGACGGCCACTTGCAGATCATTTCCAAAAAGAATAACATAATTTTTGACAAACAAAAATAATTTTTTAAAAAATAAAACTTAATATAAGCTTTGTATAGCCTTTAAAATTATGACTTATAGATAATTTTGCCTGCTCTACAAATTTACATAATACTCTTAGAAAGGTTATAAATACCATTTTTGACATTTTTGACAATTTATGACTTGGGGTGAGGAATATCGTGTCTCACCCAGGGTGAGAAATAAATGTACTCATATTTAAATATAATTTAAACTAATTAAAAATTATTTAATAATATAGGGAGTAAGTTATTACTTATTTTATAATATTTACATATAATTTAAACTGACTAAATTCTTTATTAAAAATTATTTTGTAATTTATTTTAGTTGGTAAGTTATAAGTTATTTAATTAATTCTATTATTACTTATTTATATAATATTTACATATAATTTAAACTAACTAAATTCTTTATTTAAAAAATTATTTTACAGATGGTAGGTTATTTATTTAATT
>JADRCO010001555.1:0-18551 GCA_021464525.1 Rhizophagus sp. LPA8_4_AMF | reverse complement strand
CAATTAAATGTAAAAAAATGTTTTGCAACATTTTTTTTACAATTTAATAGTAAAATGTTGCGAAATATTTTCTATTAATCAATTATATGTAAAAAACATTTCGCAACATTTTTTTTACAATTTAATAGTAAAACGTTGCGAAACATTTTCTATTAAACAATTAAATGTAAAAAATGTTTCGCAACATTTTTTATAATATTAATAGAAAAATATTGCGAAATGTTTTCTATTAATCAATTAAATGTAAAAAAACATTTCACAACATTTTTTTTACGATATTAATAGAAAACATTGTGAAACGTTTTCTATTAATCAATTATATGTAAAAAACATTTTGCAACATTTTTTTACAATATTAATAGCGAACTGTAGATCTGATTCGAATCTGTCGAATCCAATCCAATCCGATCTGATCTAAATGATTGTTGATTTGATCTGATTTGATTCAAACTGGATCATATTCTTTTGATTCGAATCAGATCACAGATCATAAAACACATGATCTGATCCGATCTGTCTTAGATCAGATCTGCAGATACGAATCAGATCAGACTTTTTTCAGAATACTATCTGTAATTAGTGAACATATTTTTATTCTGCTTAAATATAAATTTATTGTTATAATTGTTCTTGCAAGTCCACTAATAACAACTTTGACAATTTGAAAGAAGATATAAAAAACAAAAAATATAAACTAAACAGTTTTTTGTCCTATATCTTTTAAGGGTAGAGTATATTACGTCATTATACCTATGGCAAAAATCATATGATATGGATTTACGAGAACTTTTTACAATTATAAGTTCACGTAACTTTGTGAAATGCGGATAATTTATACCTTATCCAACTCGGTTAAACTTGAGCTATCCAATGATGTACTATTAATATATATTTGTTAATAAGATACCCTAAAAAAGCTGGCTTAAATACAACTCAAAGTTGTGAATTCTGGCCTTATAGTTGCGAATTCTTGATGTGTGATATAGCTTTTTACGCAAAATCTGAGAAATATGCAAAAAAACTTTATTTTGCGAGTCAAAACTATAATACAAAATAATAAAATTTGGTGGTTTATTTTTTTTAAAAAAAAATGTACTCACAACTTCTATACCATATATATATAGAAAAATGGCCAAGCTTCGATGGTATCAAAATCTTTCTTCCATTGGTAAATATCAAGTTTTTTCTTGAACAAATAGGTCACATTTTATATTAGATACTTCACAACTCTGGCAAGTTGTAGACATACATGAACAATTTCTAGATATAACCATGAATTTTAAGCGGGATATTATCATATCAGAATGGATAATAAAAGAACTTGGGTATCACTTTTACCTGGCTATACAATTTACACTGCTTTTGAAGACAACATTTTCAAACTTTTTATCGAATATTCTGATAATCAACTATTATTTTCTTGGGTTGATTTTGGAACAAATGAAAATGACCTTACTACCCCTATAGCATCAGATTTTCAACCTAATCGTTTTTAAAGTTTCATAAAATATATCAATTCTAGTGGTAAACTATCAATTTCTTCCATAATGGGTATTAATATTTCATTTATTGTTAAAATGTTAAAAGGTGCTGTATAAAATATATCCTGAACTATATCCCGAATTGCAAGTTTTTACTAAAGAACAAGAAGCGACAGAAAAGATGATTAGAACGATTGAAAAAAAAGGAAAGCGCCTTCTATCAGAGCTACAGTCAACTTCAACAGGCGAATTTATTCGTGAAGGCATATACATAAGCAGCGATATGAAACCAGTAAGCTCTGAGAGTTTATATGTAGTATTGTCAGAATAAAAACGTACAAAAAATAAACTATACAATGCTAATCGGCAAATTAAATGGCTAAAAGTATAACGTGATCATTACATTAATATTATGGAGGAGGAAAACAGTGATTATGATAATGATGAGTTATTGACATTAACAATTCAAGACTCTGTAAAAAAAGAAAAGCTTGGATCAACACTATTGATAAGTACTGAACAATATCTTTTTTTAGTATTGCAACAACCTTGTGATTCTTGTGGAGATACAAAATTTGTGAACAAAAAATCATATATTTCGACAGCAGGGCTTTCTACAAAAGTACTTATTAAATGCCAAGTTTGTAAGACGGTTAAGGAATTTTCTAATGAATCAGCAGAAGTAAATTTCAATGCTTGCTTCGCTACTGCAGGTCTAGTTGGTGGAATAAATAGACAAGCATTACAAATGACTTTTATGTGTGCGGGAGTTACATCACAACTCTGTAAAGCTTCTTATCATAATTACCAAGCTATAACCTTTGAAAAAATTGTAGAATCAGCTGAAGTAAGTGCAAAAATAGCCTTGCAAAATGTAATTAACTATCACAAAGCACAAGGAAAACATACTTTGCCTCTGAGTTTTGATTGCTCATGGTCTCATGTTCGTAATGCTCAACAGGCTAGTGGTGAAATGATATATGATGGTAAAGATGTAAAAGGTAGATTTCTTTTTTTTAAAAAGAATTCTTTAGTTTTATAATTACTTATACTTTTTATATTAAGATATTTTTATAAATCCGTGATTGTATTTTATGTTGTTAAAAAATCTCACCATATTAAAAATAAAGAAAAAAAAGATACAATTATAAAAGAAGGCAACTTTGATTTGAGTTCTCATCAAATAGAACATACCATTCTGATTAGTATTCTTGGAAAATTAGCTCCAGTTTTAGAAGAATATGACATGCTTATAAATGTTATCATTGACAGAGATCTGGATTCTAACAAAACGTTAGGAAATATTGCAGTTGTTAACCAAATTTTTGCCAATCTCAAGCATATTACCAAAAATATTCGCAAAAACTTGTGTTAAGTAAATAACTTTTATTCAGTTGATTGTGAATTTTTGAAGAGATTCTAATTATAATTTTATATCATATTATAGTGAATAAATTTCTTCAATGGCGTGATTTTGAATAGCATATTATGCTTTATTTTACTGGCTGTGTATATGCTGCAGGTATTCAAAAAAGTGATAATGAAAATTGTTTTATACAAGAAAAAGATATTCGTCATGTATAGACAGAAGGACTTTATCAACACCTTTGTGATAATCATGAATTATGTTGGTCAGAAGTCTGCTAGATAAAAAATAATCCCAAATTACAGCTTTCGGAACCTACTCTCAAATCTTATACTCCTTATCAACAGGAAAAATTTAAATCTATGTTAAAAATAATCTTTCGTCTTCCTATCAACCAAGGCATTGGTACAAAAACTCACACATCACAAAATGAAGCATTTAACCGACTCAAATTAGTTTATCTTGATAAAAGAATTGATTATTGGAAGTCATATCCAGTGAGACATGCTCTTGCGATCTTACATAATAATGAAGGCATTACTGAAATGATGAATGTGGCTCGTTTAGCTTACAAGGTTATTTTATCTGATCAGAATCTTACTAATATAAGTAAGATTGAAATGAAACGAAATCAGCAAAGTTCACGTAATGTTGTAAATATCCAAAAATGAAACCAAGAACGAGCAAATGAATTGAAAAATAAATGAGATAATCTTGAAACATTTGATTGGTCCCAGGTAATTTATATTATTTAAATATTATTATCAAATTTGCACATATTTAATATCTTTGTAATTGGAATTTATTTTTTTTATAGGAACTAATACCTTATAGCTAAAAAGCTCAATATAATATTGATACAAACCAATTCTATTCTTCTTTTGCTTCGCAAATACCAGATTTTGATGAAACAACAAAATGTGTTGCTTATCATGCATTTTTAAAATGTACTGCAAAAGGGTACTGCTGTGTTTGCCGTTTCTATATTAAAAATGGGTTATGGGACCATATTGTTGTTGAAAAACCTGACAACATCAGCTTTGAAATAATGTGTACATCAGCACTACATGGTATTTACGAGTTCTGTGATTTTTGGGATGGGCAAAAGGAAGCAATTCGATCTTTCACACAAAATCAAGATACGATTGTTATAAAACAAACAGGAGGCGGTAAAAGTTTGTGTTATACAATAGCAGCTCTTCTTTCATAGGGAATTACCATAGTGTTTTCTTCTCTAAAGGCGCTTATAGATGACCAAGTAATGGAGTTGATCAAAGTAGGAATTCCTTGTGGTGGCCTTTATGCATCAACAGAACAACCATTACAATACCAAAAAAAAGTTTTTGAAGAAATTACCTGTGGATTAATGAGAGTTATATTTACGACTCCAGAAAAGTTTCAAATGAATGCAAGCTTCAAATCAATGTTACAAAGGTATGGCACAACAAATAGTATCAGATTCATAATAGATGAAGCACATTGCATTTTAGATCAAGAAAATTTTTGGTATGTTATTTTGAATATAAAAAATTTGGTGTTCTTTTCTAACAAAAATTATTTTATTAGTAAATCATGGGCTTATCTTCAAAAACTCAAAGAATTTTTTCCCTCTGCTCCCATTTTACTCCTTATTGCAACTTGTCAACAAAATGATTTACTGGAAATCACTATACGACTTGAAATAGATTATCAACAAGCCTCTCTTGTTCGTAAGATATCTTTCGAAGATAATCTAATTGTTTATGAAGTGTGGAAAAAAAAGGAAAATAAAGAACAATTTTTGAATGATATTATCAATATCTACAATGGAATAGAGAGCGGTAAATGTATTATATATTGTCCTTCTATAAAAGGCTGTGAAAATCTTATTATTAAACTCCAAACCAAAGTTTCAAAAGAAATAATTGCAATGTATCATGGTGAATTATCTGCCAAACAAAAATCAGTTATTCTTTTGAATTGAAGATCTGGAAAAATTTGAATAATAGTTACTATTAATGCATTTGGAATGGGTATTAATATTCCAGATGTTCGTATAGTTATTCATACAGGATTTCCAATATCTATAAGTAAGTTAAAAAAAACTAATTCTATAAAAATAATGCTAATATATGTATTTTTTATAGGAAATTTAGTGCAAGAAAGTGGGCGTGCAGGTCGTGATGAATTGTCTGCAAAGTCAATTATTATGTATAGCCGAAAAGACATTAGAATGATAATGGGAATTTATTGTAATAGGCAACCCAGGTAAATTATATATTTTTTATCTAATGGAGCGTATAATATTTATATTAATTAATTATAAGGAAAAATTGATCTGAAACCTATAAGTATCAATGCTAATGAAGAAGAGAAAGGAGAGATGGAATCAATAGAGCGTGCCAAATATTTATCTGAAGCAAAACATAAAATTCGGGAGGTATTATTTTACTGTTCTTCAATTTATCAATGTAGAAAAAAAGTTATTATTGATTATTTTGCATGGCCAGGAGATTCAGCATTAAAAGAATGTAGAGTTTGTGATAATTGTCTTCGCTGTATATCTGATAAACCAGTTTGGATTGATATCCAGACAGATGTGAAAAAAATGTTGGAAATAATAGAGATTATTATGAATGAAAGACAATAGATAACAAGAAATAATGTAGTTGATGTATTTCATCAATCCCAAGCAAAAGATGTTAAAAATAAGTTTGGAGAACTACCAATTTATTTAGAAAAATTTCCAAGAAAACTCAAAAATAAAGAAGATGCATTTTTGTTATTAGATGATTTAGTTTTGTGTAATCTTGTAATAGAAGATATAGTTTTAACAAGATCATCAACACCACAAACATTTACTTGTAGTATATTTATTATTGGCATTATTGATGAAGCCGTTGCTAAAGCTAATACAGAAGATTGGTGATACCTAGTAAAGCTAATCGATAAAAAAAGAAATAATACGCGTAATAATGGTAATAATAGTAATATAATATAGTAATACTCAAAATAACAGTAATAAGTAATATAATAATATATAATAATACGTGTAATAATAGTAATAGTAATAATAATAACAATAACAATGATATAATTAGTAATAAAACATTTTATTATGTCGTTAATGCAGGCCAGAATTAATTTCAGGCAGCATTACATGTAAATAAGGTTTCCATTTTTTTTTGCCATACTATATATACATATTTGATGACGTAATATACTCTACCCTTAATCAATCGTATTTTAGATATGCTTCTTATAGTGAGAAGTGTATATTTTAGAACAGTTATATAAGAAAAATAAAAGTTTTAATGAAAAATAATAAAAAAAAAATGTTAAATTTTTGGATTAAATAGTAGTAAAAAGAGTTCTTTTATCTATTAATATACATTTAATAATCAAAATTCTTTTATTATATTTTTGTTATTATTTTGTTATCTGATTTATAAAAATAATTCAAAATAATATTACAATAAACTTTTAATATTTTTTGAATTTTCAAATTTTTACTGAAATATTATTCTAATCATAATATAAATAATAATATTATAGTATATAAATTTATGGATAAAACAAGTTTCTCTTAGATTGTAAAAGTTGTTCAAATAGATTTTGAGAAAAATTGAAAAATTTGATTTTATACTACAATTTTTTTTAGCAGATTTTCAATATTTTAGTGCAATAAGTACTAAACAAATTTGTTTTAGAAAAAAAATTTTTTTTAATTCTGGCCAAAATTATAATTTTTGGCCAGAATTAAGTGGTGTAGTGACAATCACCACTGGTGGTACCCTTATTTTACTATATTAATTTCAAAAATACTTTATATTTTGATACATTTTAATATTTTATATAAAATGGAATAAATTTACTACATTATACTGTAGTAAATTTTCTCACAAAACAACGCACTATTATTATCAAAAATCAATGTAATACTTCATATTATAGTAACTTTACGATACTTCGTTATCGAGTACGTAATATGTATTATTTATTCAGATGTAAAGAAATTAAAAATTGACTCGAAAAAAAATCAAAAATGCGAATTTACAGCCAAAATTTTTTTTTAGTTAAAACATTTCTGTATATCGTGAACTTTGAATGGACCAAAGTAATATGAAATTTTTCATGGCATGTAATAAAAAACTAGTAAGTATATGCAGTGCATGATGAAAAGCAAGGAGAATTATTATTTAATGATCACCTTTTATTAAGTTCGCGATTCTTTAAATCATGTGATGAAATTCTATCAAAATAACTTCTAGGTTTAATCATAAACTGTAAAGAAGTGGACAAATTCACATATATTTTGAGAAATCATTAAATAAGTGCGCTGGATACGTCAAAGATTATTGTTTTCGCACATACCATGAACAATTCCGTACAATAAAGTCCAAAATAGTACGTAGGAAAATAAACCACCAAATACGCCTTCAGTCCATACATCAGAACCATTACGAAAGTATACTCCTGGATTCGCATTAGTTTTAATTGACCATATTAAAAAAGAAGTAAGAATTGCTGTTAAAGTATAGAATATGAAACCACTGTAGCCGGTTAAGCCCAAAATTCCAGCTGCTGAACCGGTGATAGCTGACATTGAAGAACGAATAAACGTGATGGTTTTAACATTATGAACAATGTTTTCGGGAACGTATAGAGATGCTTGATTTTGTAGTGACTGACTAGACATTGCTGTTTAGACGATGGGATTTTCAAATTGGTATACTTTTAGTAATGTATCACGTGTTAAAAAATTCTGCGGATAACACTTTAGCAACAGCCAATGCTATTAAAGATCTGATCTGATTTCAATTAATATTTACTCTATTATATTTTTACCTTACAATCCCAGCAATATTATTCACAAGAAGTACAAATGGAATCCGTTCAACAGCAGCAACAGCAACAACAGCAACAGCAACAACATAATAATAACTCTCAGGTCCTTCAACATCAACAATTGGAACAGCAACAACAACAAACAAATTATACAGAGCCAGTTATTAAAACCGAGAGTGAGACCCAAACCGGCGATACTTCAACAACGACGAAGGAAACCGACAAAAAAAAGAGAGCCGGTCCTAAAAGACGAAAAGTTACTCATGGTACCTATTATTTTCTGCAGCAATTATGATTTTGACGTATTTCTTGCATTTTAACCTATAAATGCTTCAAGCATGCGTATACTGTCGACGATCTCATATGACCTGTGATGATGGTATATATTATATATTTTTGTATGTTTTTGTCGTTTTACTACTGAATTTACTTTATTTATTATATTTATTATATTGATTACTCTCTTAGGTCGTCCTTGTCAACGTTGCATCAAGCGTAGTATAGGACATCTTTGTCATGATGAGCCAAAGGGTTCTCATGGTGTTCAACAGATGTCTAGCGGACACAATGCTTTACCAGCTGGTATTTTAGCAATGCAATCGCTTCCTCAAGAAGGTAAATATTTTACATTAAAAGTTTTACTTTTATTGCATTTGCGCTGTTTGCTTAGAAAGTTTATTCCCTCTTGGGAAAGTTATGAGATCGAATGCTTATAATAATTTAGCTATGCAAGCATTTACATATTCACAATTACCGACAACGCCTCTTACCTTTGCTAGTGAACACATGGGACATGAATTCACTGTGATTACGTAAGCATATTCTCTGTTCAATTGGTTCAAATATTTTATAAGGATTGATTTTATCTTTTTATTCCATAAAGTGACTTTTTGGAAAACGTGGATGGGAATACACAGAATCAACAAAGTTCTGATGGAAATTCGATAGACATAAGTACTGAGAAATTTCTTTTGACAGCTGCTGATCCATCTGATGGTCCTTCAGAAGAGCGACTAACTCAGGTGATCAACGCAAAGTTTGAAGCTGGAATTTTGAAGCCATATAATTATGTTAGCGGATATACACGACTACAAAAATATATGGAAAATAAGTGAGAAATAAAATCATTTGCAATTTTCTTACTATTAAATTTTGGATAAGGCTTAATTTAATATTATTTATCTTTCGAGTATGACAAGTGTAAGTAGACAGCGGATTTTGAATTCACTTGGAACTTTTCGACCGACTTTTCGCAATGTCGCTCAATCTCTAACGGATATAGACCTGGTTTTAGTAGAAGAAGCCTTTGAACGGCTCTTATTGGTTTGAATAAAATCACTTAAATTTGTCTATTTTATTTCATAATTAGTTTATTTATATACTTATTATATAATAGGGTTACGATAGGGTATTCAGTTCCATGGGAATTCCTGCTTGTCTATGGCGTAGGACAGGTGAAATTTATAAGGGAAATAAAGAATTTGCTTTACTTATAGGAGTACCTATTGAAATGCTTAGAGAAGGAAGGCTCTGCATATACGAGGTAAAATATGCAAAAAAATGTATCTAATATGAATAAATAAATATTTTTGCATTGATTTTATAGTTAATGATGGAGGAATCAGCCGTGAATTATTGGGAGGTATGTGACATATCAATATAAAACAAGTTGTTATAATATGTTAAATTGATTCTAATTAATATCTTTATTTATTACAAAGAAATACGGTAACATAGCGTTTGATGCTGGACAGAAAGCAGTTCTAACATCTTGCTTACTAAAAGGACCGGATCAAGATATGCAGAATGTTATTTCTTGTTGCTTTTCATTTACAATCCGTCGTGACAAGTATAATATGTATGTATAGTACTATTTTTTGAGAATTAATTCTTTTAAAAGAATTTATTTTATTCACATGTTTTCCCCCCAAATAATAAACATTTATAGACCGGTAAGTTATTTTTATCTCTAGTTTCTGGCAAAAACTGATCGATCTATTTCTTACTTCGTTTAATTGTCTATAATTCATAGTCTGCAATTATTGGAAACTTTCTTCCGATTCGACTTTCCACATAATTTTATTTATTTTTTTAGTTTTTATTTTTTTTATGATTTTGGGTTTGTTTGTATTGTAGTAGGAAAGGAAAAATATTAATTATTATAATAAATATAATAAGATATATATACATTCTTGAACGTTAAAAGTTTAAATTTTATTTTACTTAATTTTAAAATTTTAAAAACGAAATATCAAAATGATCATATTTATTTGACAAAAAAAATATTTTTTATGTGAATTACAAATTGTTGGTAACGGTTATTGTTTTTTCGGTCTTCCTCTCTTGTTTGTTGATTTAGGTTTTTTTGATTTGCTATTTGATTTTTCATCTTCACCCTTACATAAATAAAAATGATTGATCAATAGAAATATAAGGAATATTCTTATGAGAAAATAAATAATTACAATAATTACATAATTACCTTACGTTTAGAAGGTTTAGAAGGTGCTTTTGGACTGCTTGGCAACGTAGTAAAAAAGCTATCCAACCTTCCTTGTGTTGCAGTCTTAAGATGTTTTGCAAGTTTATCGACTCCTTTTCTTACACGATCCTCACTATATCAAATAATAGTTATTCAGTATATGGCAAATATATATTAATCATTCTATCTTTGATAAATTTTTTTACCTAAATCCTTTTTCATGAACTAAATATTTGACAATCCCTTCAACATCGGGATCCTTCCATTTAATCTTTTTAAGAAACATAATTAGATGGAACTAAGGAAAGATCTAATACTAATGAAAATACAATAAAATAAAGTCATTTACGTCGATGTCTTTCGGATCTAGAACTTCTGGATTAAGAAACAATTGTCTTGCTTCGTTATACATCCAATCATCTGGAATTGGATACTTTTTAGGATCAAGAGTCCTAATTATTTCCTCTAACGATTTATGCTTATCTATTAATTCAACCGCTCTTTGTGGGCCAATGCCTTTAATAGAATCACAATAATCGCAGCCCAAAAGAATACATAAATCCACAAACTATTCAAAAAATATACGTATTTATATTTATCATAATATAGAAAATAAGGCAATTAATAAATAACTTACCTGCTCCATTGTAAAGTTAAGCCCCTCTAATACTTTATTTAGATAAATTTCGTCAATAGGTAATTTTCTAGATTCACTAAAAGTTAAATGTCGTAATAGTACGGGGGCCGAAAAAGTCAATGTGTCCATATCTTCGGATGCGGCTGCATATACCTAAATAAAGAAATTAAAAATAATTATGAGAGAATCTAATTTCAATAATAAATTAAAAATAAAAAATTTTACCTTCTTATCCCGGGCCAAAGCGGCACATTGAGCTTCAGCTTCACATGGTGCCTATAAATGTATATGCAAATGCAAATCAAAAGTTAATAAAAAATTGCTAAACAACTTAAAAAGGAAAAAACAGATAAAACGACCTCAACATATGGAATTCCCATTAAGCTTAATAGTTTTTTACATTCATCATTATGTTCTGGAGTGACTTTAACGGTTCGTCGACTGAATTTGTCTATATCAACAGTTTCACCTGTGTATATTTCATATTTAATACAACGTACTTAATAATTTATTCACGAATATTCTCCATAATATTATTTACCCAATTCTTCAGCTTCTTCGAGACTTTTACTCGCTTCTTTTCTTCGCTCCAAACGTTTCGCAAGCTAAAGCGCGTCGTGAAGTTTATTTACAAATTTGTATATGGAATAATTTATTTAATATTAAGTTTCACAAAGCTTACCTCACCAGATTTTAATTTTGGTGGTTTTCCGTCAAAGACGTAACAAGGTTTAATCCCATTTTCAACCATTCGAATCGTTCGATAAAAAATACCCATCAAATGGCTATTAGTTACCGGATAGTGAATATTTTTGTTAAAAAACGCGTCGATTTTATTGTATTGCACATTAAAATAATGAACCTTGTAGTCTCTCCTGATTCAGTGGTCAATTGTTGTCCATCCTGTTGCCTCACAGCGATCAAGAATTGATATATTGACATTGAAGCATCAATTGCAACCTTACGTCCAAAATAATTCTTAATCTCGTTACTTTTGATGGCATTAGGGCAGCGATCGCCAATAACTTTAGTTAAGCCTTTAATACCCATAGTTTACGCGTTTCGCGTGAGAGTGCTGTGTAAAAATGTAAATCGGATTGTAAATTTAAAATCGAAATTAGGGGCGCAGTAAATATATGATGTAATGATGAGGAGTTTTTCAGAGACTTAAATAAAGGTGATCATTAAATATTCACTTTCTTTTGCATGTTTCTCATCATATAATCCTGATTATTTATGAAATAAATAAATACAAATTACAAAATACTTACGACTTTACGATTTTTATTGCAAGCTGCAGATTTTTTAATAAATTTATTCCATTGTTAGTTACTATTTCAACGTTCCCAATTATTTAAAAATTTGTTCTTGCATTTTACTTTGGGTCCATTCAAACTTCGAAGTTTACGATATACATATGGTTTCTTTTATCTGATTGATAGATATACTTCATTTTTTCATTAAAAGATGCATATTGAAATCTCTTTATACGACATGAGCATTATTACATAATCACTAAATTTACACTAAAACTGTGCTACCAGGTATACTTTAACTGAGAAGCTTATAAATAGTCTGTCAAAATAAAATTGACACACACTCAACATAGAGTGTGCTTTTTAATTTGTTGTGTATACTTTAATGAACGAGTATATATATTTTTGTATTTGAATTTATAAAATAACAAAATTTTATTTTGTGATGCAGTAAATAAAATAATTGCTGTATAGGTGCATTTTTTTTCATTAAGGTATTTAAGTATATTGGTAAATTTAGAGCTTAGCTGAATTCGATTTTGAATTATCTAAGAGAGGAATTCCTACCAAATGTTCCAATTCTTTTATTGCATCATCAGATTTTCCAAAATTTACTTCTGAATATTACAATGTAATAAGTAATTTTATTAGGATTGAATAATTGCAGTATTAAATAAGATTCATACTTATAGTTTTCATTCCCAAGTCCCTTGCTGCTTTCAAGTTCCTATATATGATAAATCTAGTAAGATATGGCGGAAGAAAAAAAGTCTAAAAGATTTTTAAAAAGGTTTTACATACGTTCCAATATCATCAAGAAATATAACTTCGTTAGGCTTGACACCTAACTTTTCACAGGCATATAAAAAGATTTTTGGATCAGGCTTTCGTAATCCAATGAGACTTGATTCAATATATTCGTCGAATAATTTCTTAAATTCTAATGGAGGGCTTCCCCCTAATATTTCGATTTCCTCCTGATCTTGAATTGGCAACTGAAAATTATTAGTTAAAGCAGCAATTTTAAATTTATTTATACGAAGTTTTTTGATGGCATTATAAACAACGGGATTAATTTTTGCGGCTTCTGACATCATCGTACGAAACAGTTCTTTGCCATCAATTGTAACTTTATCGGGAAGAGATGGGATGTTTGAATCTTACGAAGCAAACGGACAGTAGATATTTAGCAAATTTATCTTAAAATTGTGAGAGTAAAATAGAGTATACTTACCTTTTCGCGATCGTAAGTATTGGAGATAGTACTCTTTATTTATAGAATCCGACAACTCTACACCAAAAATTTTATAGAATTCTGGAATAGATAATTCGCCGCGTTCTAAACGCTAATTTAAGGAAGATCATAATGTGTGAGTATATATATATCAAAGTAATCATATAACGAAATTTTACTTACTTGAAATGCACCACTTTCTCCACTCTTTTCACTAATTAAAGGAATTAATCGAAAAATAAAAGAATTAAAATATTCATAAAAAAAATGTTGCTTACATTGCTACATTAATATAATTCTTCGGCAAGTTATATTGTCTTTCATATTTAGCAACTCCTTGAAAAGGCGAACCAACACATACTCCTCCAATATCAAAAATTATTGCTTTGTATGATTGCATTACTTGCAAAGAATATTGTCATGTACTTTTTTTATTTTATATGGGGAATCTTAACCTGTTCCAGGGGGTATATGATACTTATCCTGTTCCCCCTGAGCGCGAAACAAATATTTTCTTAAAGATATGGAATCATCTTACCACACCACCCTCGGCTATATGTTTATAGTAACACAGGTGACAAATTATTAGGGATGTTAAGTAGTTTGATCCGAACCAGTTTAACCTAAGTATAAGCTTAAACTGACATAGTTTAGTTTAAACTAGTTAGTTTACTAGTTTGGACTTAAAAATGAAACTAGGTTGACTTTAAATTTATAAATTCATACTTTATCTTCTCGATTATAATAAAGATATTAGATTAAAGTTAATTATGGAAGAAATCATTCTAAATCCATTATCCTGATAATACTAACACCAGCAACAAACAAGTTAGTACTAATATTAGTGATACATAAGTTAATACTAATACCAGTGACACACTAGTAAGCCCCTTAAATACAAATGAAACAGCAACCAACAGGTCCCAAACATCTCTTATACAACTCACAAATAACATATAGTAAAATACATTTATTGTAATAACTCAGTCAATATTTATTCTAGAAATGTGATCTTATTATCATTGGATTCCTTCTATTGAGATGAATCCAATAAGTATAAGTTTGTAAAAATCCAATTGCTGGATAGCTTAAATACAGGGGTATGTATAATAAGAAATTTTGAAAACACCTCTGTAATACACAATTTTGGCCACAATTTACATATAAACTTTACGTAACCTCAAATGTGAGTTGTATGAAAGATGTTCAGGATCTTCAACCAACCCTTCAACAATTAATAATGAATAGCAAGTGAAAAAAGATTAGACATATTATTCAGTATGGAAATATCTCTCATAAAATCATATAAATAAAACTTTAATTATTTGTAATTTGTATCAGCAGCAATACAGTAAAAATTTAGAAGTTTCTACAGTTAAAGAACATTTTATGGTAAATTACAAAGATGAATAGGCATTAATTGAACAATACCAGTTTGTAAAATCAATTGAACCATATGGTAAAAATAATATAGCAAAAATAATGCATATTAATTCTTTCTTTTCTGATAGATTATATGTGATCAACAATTATTTTCAATTGTTAAAGATGATAATTTTATTGCATTTATAGCAACATTAAATCTACAGTATAAATTACTAAGCCGACAAACTGTTTCAACTAAGATTCAATAGATTTATGAAAGTCAAATTAATACATTAAAGATATACTTTAATAATCATAGTACAGCCTGCTCGCATTATAACAAATTTGGTGTTCATGCTAATCTAACCTTCATTATAAAATAATTTGGTAAACTATAATGGATTTTTTGATATCTATATAGCAAAATTTGGAATATTGAGTGAGTGCTGGAAAAAAGGACCAATTAGACAATGGATTTTATTGTTTATTTAGTCCCTTTTCCCAGCACTCAACCTATATTGTATAATGAATTTTATTAAAAATTTGTTAAATATTTTAAAGTAAATTTATATAAATAAATGTAAATAAATTATAGTATATTTTATATTAT
The DNA here is from genome assembly GCA_021464525.1 of Rhizophagus sp. LPA8_4_AMF. NCBI lineage: Eukaryota > Fungi > Glomeromycota > Glomeromycetes > Glomerales > Glomeraceae > Rhizophagus > Rhizophagus sp. LPA8_4_AMF. Next base: position 3,293 of record JADRCO010001555.1, on the reverse strand, counting down.
TTATTATTAAATGTAATATAAATTATTATATTATATATCATAAACATTAATGAAATTAAGAGATATTAATAAAATCATCAAGATTTGTTTGTCTTGCAAAAATAAAATGTTGTTTTAATGCTTCCTTCTTAAATTTTTTAATGCATCTTAATTCTTCATTTTTCATATTAAATTTATTCTCTTGTTGCTCTAAATATAAAATCACCTTATCATAATGTTCAATGGCTTCGCTATGAGTAATAGATGGTAAAGAATTAGAATTTAGTTCTTCTATCTTTTGTTCATTATTGGAAAGAACTACTTTTAAAATTTCTTTATTGGATATCATTTCTGTTATAAGTTCAGATTCATTACATTGAATAAATTCATCAGCAGTTAAAGGATTTTCAAGATTAAGTTTATCAATTAAATTTTGAACTTCTTTCAGCTTATTTGTATGTATTAGAAGAATTTGTATTTTAGCACAGAAATCCATATCAATTTCACTTTTATTATCTTTAGGTAAAATATTTACTTTTAACTAGCAATTTTCAATAGTAGATTGAGTAACATTATCCCATACACATGTGACATATTTAATGCACTTTTTGATATTAATTTTAACAGGATTAATGCCAAATTCATTATAATTATCAAAGACTTTAACATGATTTCGCAATAATAATTTTTGGTATTATGCCTTAAATAAAAATTAAATTTTTTATAGTTAATAAAAGGATTAGATGTAAGGTGTAGATTTGAAGTTAAAGTATGAATTCAACTACCTTGAAACTGTTAATAATCCCTTGATCATATGGCTGGAGGTGTGAAGTGGTATTTGGAGGAAGAAATTCAATTTTAATATTAATTAAATTTGTATTTTCATTGAGAGAATGAGTTGGTGTATTATCAATAAGAAGAATGATATTTCAGTTCTATGCTTTTATTTAAGCATCAAGCCTTTTAAGATATGCATTCCAGATTGATACTTGCATCCAACTTTTTAAATTCCAATAATAATTTACTGGAAGAGTAGTTTTGTTAATATTTTTTATAACCCAGGGATTTTTATATTTGTATATGAATAAGGTTTAGTTTCAGTTGCGTTACAAGTAAATAAAACCGTTATATGATCTTTAGACTATTTTGTTCCTGCCACAAAACCATTAGATATAGTATGATTAAGTCACATTTTCCAAAAAAGACACAGTTAAAAATATCATTAGGATCATAATTTTTTAGAATTTGGCAAAGATTTTCACACATAGAGATGCGATCCAGATAAGATTTTACAATCCATAATTCACTTGAATTAATCTGGATAAATTATAGGATTAAATCTGAATAATCTGAATTAATTTTAAATTTTTGGATATATGGTAATGTAGTGACTGTATAAAGATGCATAATAGCTCATTTGAATCATCACATCATAATAAATCTAATGAGATATTATACATCTCAGTATGATCACTGGTTGCCAAGATATTTAGCAAAATATCAAGAATTGGCATTTTCATTTTACGATATTACGCTATTTTACGTTTGATAAATATCTTGGTATCCAGTGGTCATACAGAGTTGCACAATTTCTCATTCAAATCAGTGCATCATGACGAATCTAATGAACTATTGTGCATTACTGTATGACTACTGGATGCTACGATATTTGTCAAAACATGAACGGTGCAAGATTTGTGAATGTATAAAAGCTGATTTTTAACATTTTGCTGAATATCTCAGCATCCAGTGATCGTACAGTGATGCATAATAGCTCATTAGATTCATCAAGCATAGGGATATTTTAATTTCATTGGCTGGTCAGCAATGATTCTGATTGATTGAAATCAATTTCTATAATAAATTGATTTCATAACATCAATTTTAAAGGGTTCACAAAAAATTTCAAGGAAAAGATCATCCATTCAGTTTTTAACCTTACTCACATGAATTCCAGAAACTTTTTATCAAAGAAAAACAAAGTTTTATTAAGTTTCATAGTCTTTAAAGATTATAAATCAATATACAGACTTTGTGTAATATATAGATGTAGTTCAAATTCCTCCTAGTAAAACTTAGTGAAATACTAGACAGATGTAACTGATGTCTTTGGACAGATTGTAAGTTTTCAACAAAACAAACAACTTTTATCAAGGTGTTAGGTTGATTGTTATGAATTTTAATACATTTACCCTATAGCGGATTGAATTCTATAGTAAAATCATATAGGACCTTTGCAATAGAAAGGGGGAAAACTGCCAAAAAAAATTAAATTTATATTTATATGCTAAATATGTTCTATTTATTATAAAAAGTTCAGATTTAATAATAACTTAAAAAAATTTTTTTCTAGCAGTTTCCCCCCTTTCTATTGCAAAGACCCCATATGTGTAATATTAAGAAAATACATGTTCTAAATTTAGAACTTTTTCTATGCTGATTCATTATAATGCGCTGATTCGAATGAGCAATTGTACATCTCTGTATGGCCACTAGATGCTGAGATATTTGTTAAAATGTGAAACAGCACAGTATCGTAAAATGAAAATACCAGTTCTTGATATTTTTCTGAATATCTCAGTAATCAGTGATCACATTGTGATGCACAATAATAGCTCATTAGATTCATCTTAATGTAACGATTCAAATGAACTATTATGTATCTTTGTACGATCACTGTATATTTAAAGGATTAAACAGATCATCTGTCAATCCATCCAGATGATCCATTATTCATTTAATCCAGATAGATTGACAGATGATCTGAATTTTTGGATTTTAGATCACATCTTTATTCACGCATTATATCAAGTTCTGCAAGTGGGGCACTTACCACTTTTTCATACATATTCAATTATATTGTTTAAGATTATGCCATTTTTTAAATTTAGCAATTTATCCATCTGATCCCAGAAATTTTTCTTCATTGCACAAAAAAGCAAATTCTAAGGCTTTAATTGAAAGAATATCATCACTGATAATAAGACCAGCCTGAAGTGCATTTTCCATCCAAAGAGCTAAAGCCTCTTCAATAACAACAAAAGGGAGCTTTCTTTTTTGCCTCAAACTGGCTTGATATGAATTAAGATCCACAGCAAGCTAACAGTCTTTTGCCTTTAAAATATCACAAATCATCCCTTCACTAACGTCATACTCTTTGATTAACTAGATCTTTATTTTTTAAGAAAGGTGAAGATTTTTTTTTTAAGCAAATTTCTTATTTCTGCTTAGCAGTAAGAGACTTAAGGGCATGCCAGAAATCAGCTGATTTAAAAGGAGGTGGGGGAGTCAAGCTTCAAATCAGGTCTATATAT
>JADRCO010001554.1:0-18572 GCA_021464525.1 Rhizophagus sp. LPA8_4_AMF | reverse complement strand
AATACCCTAACCCTAATCCTAACCCTAATATAAGCCTAAATTCATATATAAATGACGGCAACCAATCAGAACTGTGGGGGTAAATTAGTAAACCCCTTATTTATTGCAAAAATCACTAACTCGTCTTGTCAACTTCTATTGATTTTCTTAATGAATTATTTGAATATTTTAAAGATGATAAAACTACTTTATATCCATATTTATTAACCGGCTTTATTGTGAGACTAATCGCTGAAGTTATCGATAACAAAGGTAATTTCATAAGTGGTATAATAAAATAAATGATTAACTAAGCGTAAAATATGCAGATATCTCGTCAAGACAATCAGCAGACATTTTGTGTTCAATTTCAAAAGAAATTTATTCGGGAGTGAAAAATGAAATAAAAATCGAATTGTTATACCCGTTATATAGGAGGATACAAATAAGTTTGACCGAAGTTAAGTCAGCATTAAAGGGGAAAGTAAACGAAAACAATCATATTTGCAGATTCATAAATTTTAAATTAATTTTTCATAAGAATTTATTTCTAATTCATGGAAATTTTTCCAAACCTCGAAAATTCTTTATCTTTAGAATATCCATAAACTAGCCGAACATTAATACTTTAGTGCTTCCATCGAAGATCGATAGTTAATGAATGTTATAAACAATTTTTTGTTTCAGGCAAATAGGTAAAAATAATTTTTAATCCGAAGATTTTAATAATGAAATTGATTCATACCATTTTTTAATATATTTCTTGTGATAATAAGTATTTATTATTCTTGGAGAAATTAATTTATAATGTCATTAATTTCGAAAGAGCTTTACAAATTATGAATAATTAAATGGCGTTATAAATGGTGTTAAAGCCACCTATTGAATGATGGAAATTTCTGAGCTAAAAATGATAATATAAATTCTTATTATATAAACGATCCTTAAGATCCTTAGGAAGACAAACAATTAAATACTAATAATTGAGTGATATATGATATGGCTTATTACTTCCTGAATTACCAGGGTCTAAATCAATTTGCCCGATTTAAAAATTGAATTATACCCGTGGTATTTTATGTGGGTATATTAGGTGAGTATATATCAATTATCTTATTGAATTATGTATACCTGGGTCTTTACTGTATAATTTTAATACAGTTATTCGACCAGATGTTAGATGGTCATCAATACCATATCATTGTCGGCTGACCAGCTTATATAATAAACTGTGTAACCTGAGTTTCCCACCCTTTTAAATATTGGCCTTATATTATTTCTCACTAATTTCTTTTCTTTTTCTTTCTTTTCTTTTTTCCGGAAGTAAACAAAATGTCTCGTCAACTTCCTATTGATTGTGTTAACGAAATATTTGAATGTTTAGAAAATGATAAAAATACATTATTTTCATGCCTATTCGTTAATCGCCATTATTGTAAATTTGCAGTTAGAATTTTATGGAAGAATATTTGGGACATTCGATATGAATATAGGCCATATGTAACAATATCACTTATTAGTACTTTGATTACTTGTCTTCCCAAGAAATCAAAAGAATTTTTACGTAAGAAAGGAATGTTTATTAATATTTCAAGTCAGAAACCTCCATTGTTTAATTATCCATCATTTTGCAGAATTATTTCAGTTAATACAATCAATGAAATGATTCAAAATATTCTTGTATATAAACAATTAATTATTACTTCAGGGGACTCATACTATGATAAATATTTATTATCATTATTATTACAAGAAATATTAAAAATGTTTATGGAAGAAATTTCATCCCTAAAATCATTGAAATATTTTTTGAAAACAAAGTCTACAAATTGTTTAGAATTTATATATTCTCCTGAAGCAAAAGTCTGTTTATATTCTCTTACAGAATTAGGATTTTATTCAGATATTTCTTCAGATTTTTTTTATCATTTATCTCACATATGTCAAAACATTCAATCATTAACTATAAGTTTTAGTGATAATGGTATTTCAGATGGATTAGCATATTTCATTTCTTCACAAAATAATCTAAAAAGTTTAAAATTAAGTTCTTGTAGTAAAAATGAATTAAGGACAATAATCCCTTCATTGGTTAAATCTTCTTTAACATTAACAAAGTTAAGAATACATAGTAGTGATGCTTGTATGGCATCATTTATATCTATGTTCATAAATTTACAAAAACTTGTTTTAATATCTGAATCTAAAGATTTTTTTGATGATTTTGATCAATTACAACATATCAATTTTCAACATTTAAGAACCTTAAAATTTCCATATTCTGTTCCAAAGGCTGGACCTTTACTGAATTTTTTGGAAATTAATGGAAAATATTTAAATAAATATTATGTTTGTGATTGTTATGAATCAATAAAATTAGCTATAGCTAAATTTTGTCCAAATCTTAAAGGTTTATATGTTATTATTAATGAGGAAGAAGATGATTTAGAATCTCTAAAATTAATTTTAAAGAATTGTCAATTTTTGGAGAGTATTAATGCTTCATATAGTTATAAACATTTAAAGAGTAAAGAATTTTATGAGATTTTAGTAAATCATTCACCAAAAGATTTTCATAAATTAGAAATGAACTTGTTTTCACTTCAAGGATTTGAAGAATTTTTTATAAATTGGAAAAATCGTATACCACAAAGATCACTTACATTAATTATTAAAAATACTTTAGATAACATTAAAAATAAGGCAAGTCCGATAATTGAAAAATATCATAAAATGGGTGTTGTTAAGCAATTTAAGATTTAAATATCAAAAATAATGGGAGAAAAAGATTTGAAATATGGTAAATTCATAGATTTATTATATTTTTAGAATATTTCACAGTTGTAATTTCAATTTTTTTTATAAATAAATATTATTATGATTTATAATATAGAACATTATATCAACCTGTAACAATAAAATTCATGAATAAATTTTTTTTCATAGAGGTAATACATTTTTGCTAATAAATATTAATTGGTCTTGATATATACTGTAATATTCTTTTTTTCATAAGCAATTACTAAATACCATCTACAGTACATATAACAGATAAGAAAATGAATTATAATATTAGATGATATTAAATTTTGTTGGGATGTTGATATTTAAAATATAAAGTAATTTCGGAAATTTAGCAACTATTCACCAAAATTTTTTATTTTAAATATACTATTATACTATTAAAAATACTTCTTAATTAGTGACATGAAAGATTCAATTCCCACACGTTGCATTATTAAGAAATCTAAAACCAATCAAATCGATTCGATTCTAAATCATTGTTTACAGGCCCGACTTCCATAGATTACCAGTCAGCTTAAATATATATACATAAATTTTAAAATCTTCAATTTTGAGATTAAATCAATTCGATTGATTAGACTCCAATCTCTAAATTCTGACTTCATTTTCTCTACCCCGCTACATTATCTTCTTTCTTTTAATATCTGTCGTTGAATTTGAAATGTCAGATTTAATATATTGTTTTATTTGTATTACTTAAAACCATAAAATGATCAGCAGAAAATATTAATAATTATCGTCCAATGATGAAATTTGATCGGGTTGTTACGCATGTTACGCAGTTTAATCTCTGACACTGACTCATAATAATTATATTATGAGCTTATGAAACAATTTCTGCTCAATTTCGGTCAGATTAACGCGATTAACGCGTAATTCTCTTATCCGTTAAGGATTGATTATATAAAATATTATAATAATGATGCAAAAAGAAAATGAATGAAAAAATTTTCGAACTTCCTCAATTTCGAGTAGGAAAAATAGAAGTTGTAATTGTCAAAAGTAGTTATAAAAAATGATAAAACGCGAAATTTCGTTCGATTCAAATTTTAGTTACTGCGTCTGACTTTGCTCACGTCTTTGCAAAGTATTTTAACTATAAAAAGATTTCAATGTGAATTCAAATTGCGCCATTATTCTTTGAAAATTTGAGAACTAAACAAATTTGAAAAAAAACACGTTTTGTCTTTGCCTAAATTAAATTTTTTATTATCAAATATGCATAAAAAAAAGAAATTTCCTGGCTAACTCTGATAAGTCAAAAACGGTTACAAAATTATATTCAATAAACTTATTATTTCATTAAATATTACTCATTCCAATTAGCTAATTAGACTGCTTGCATTCACGATCAGCTAAGAGGTTTGTGAAAATTTCTGGTGACGCGATTATATCTAAAAAAAACCAAATTAAATGTAATTAATGTAATATTTTTTATATGCGATATAATTATCATTAGAATTTTCAAAATCACATAAAAACCGCTCAATCTCGAATTAATTTTTTTTTTCCGGAATCTCATCTTTATCCGCGAGTTTCTCAAGATACGTTCTACACTTCTACATTCTTTCAACAATAATCCTCTTGACTATTTTAAATTTCTCGACCCATTTTATCAGCTTTTAAGTAAATGTATATATATATATTTTTTTTTTTTTTTTTGATTTTGAAAGAACGAATGATATTTAAAAAATAGTGAAAAATTGCTTTTAACATTAGTCAATAACTGTCAATAAGAGTCAATAACTGTAATTCTTTCAATTTTAATTTTAATAATTCAAGCGAAAAAGCTTTTTTCTCAAAAAAAAAAAATCCGCTTTAACTTATTTTACAATTTTTATTACCGACTTTCGCGTTCTTTTAATACAATTTAAGTAGTTTTGTATAATTTTACGGTAATGACTTTGTTCTAACGTATTTTCTACACTTTCATTTTAATTTCTTTTTTATCTTATAGCAATTTTATGTACTTCTGTTATCTTCTATAAAAATGGAACTGTCAACTACTCAAAATTCTGTTCAGCAAAATTCTGTTCAAGAATCTACTACCCGCAAACGTGTAAGAAACTGGCGCAAAAAGTTGTCACAACCACAAATTCCAGTTGCAACTTTCAATAACCTTGCCAATGTCGCCGCCGACAACATGCCTGAGCCCAAAGTAAAGGTAAAACCTCGCTAAAGTCTAATAACGAGAATCAAAATTTAAAGCTTGACGCGGTAGCTAAACTATACCGTTTTATAGAAAAACGAAATTCTTGCAATGAATGAACAGACCTTATCAGAATCTAACGTTCAGAATTCAACAAAGCTGAGTAATGTGGCTATATCAAAGAACAGCAACCAAGACTTCCCTGGGTCGAATAACCAGGGTTCTCCAAAGTCAAATGAAAAGAATAATAATCAAGGCTCACCAAAACCAAATGATAAGGCATCACCTGCAAATATTGGCAACCAAGGTTCACCAAAGGCCAACGTTCGGGTTTTATCACCTGTGACAAGAGAAGTTTCTCTAAAGAACGATGAAAAAATTTTTTTATCAAAATCAAACAAGATCAACCAAGGATCTAAAAACAAACGGAGACGTAATAAAGGATCAAGCAAAAAGGACAATACAGAAAATCAGCACAATTCACATAATGTTTCTGATAATGAATCATCAATGAACGATCAGAAGATTGTTACAGATACCAAAAAAGACGATAGAGACAAACATGTGGAAAATCAATCCGATCTAGTTGATAAAATTGAAGAAATTGAAGCTGATCCATCTTCTAACGGTCAACCTATTTCAGCCAATAATCAGATCTCACTTTTGGAAAAACATGAAAATATTGATAATAAAGAACCTCAAAGTGTTACTATTGATGAAGACAATAAACATACTCATATTAACGTCACAGCCGTCAAGTCTGGAGCTGAACAGCAAATTACCAAAGATCGATTCATTTCTGTTACGGAAGGGACACATGTTCAATCTACCCGTTCAAACTCGTTATCATTTGTCCGAGTATGCAATAAAAAAACAGTAGAAGAAGCTAATTCGTCCGTTGCTCAAGACCAATCTGTTGAAGACAAAAAAGAGAATGTACAAGAAAGACAACAAGAAAGCCAACTTGATTTTGTCATTGTCAAGAAAACCGATAAGAAAGGTGAACTTGTTTCTTCTAACGAATTATCTTCTAAGGCAGAAGAAGAAAGCAATGCTACAATTGACGAAGCAAATCCGTCTGAAATTACCACATTTGTTAAAAGATATATGGAACTTAAGATGACCGACAATGGAAAAGGTAGTCAAAATATTTATTTTAATCAAATATTTATTTATTTATTTTAATCTAACGTAAAATTCTTATCTAGACGCTCAAGAGGAAAGAGTTGAAATTCCTGCTGAAAAAGTCGAAAATGCAGAACCTCAGAGTAATGTGAAACGAGGGTTGCCAGCCGGTTGCTTATTCGTAGCTAGGTATAATTTTCTTTGTTTCCATGATGATCATCCTTTTTATTACATTAGATCTAATTCAATAATTTTTTTTTAATTAAACTACTTAGTTTACCTTCAACAAAATCTGACGGAGATTTACAGAAGTCTGTATGGAATCACTTCTCTCGATGGGGAATACTACTTAATGTCAAAGTTTTAAAGGATTGGTTGTTTCGACCTTATTCATTCGTGCAATTCGAAGTACTTTTTTTTCATACGCTGATTTTAAATTTATAAATATTCCATGCTGAAAATTTCTAATTAATTTTTAGAATGTATGTGATGCAAAAAAGGCCTTGATTGAAGCTCATAATACCGTTATCGAGGGACGACACATTCGTGTTGAACAAGCACGAGTGAACCGTACCTTGTTTATTGGGAGATTAAATAGGACTATGAATGAAGAGGTATACTTGGCTTTTTCTTTTTATTTACCATATTAATTATTATTATTATTATTATTAAAAGTACTATATCATCTATTACAGGATATCCGCAAGCTTTTAGAGCCATATGGAGCTGCGGAAGATATTTATTTACTAAGAACTTATTCAACTGGAAAGAGCAGGGGCTGTGCTTTTGTTAAATTTTGTTATCGAGATGATGCTATTAGAGCATATATGGTATTATTTTTTTATAGGTTTACACCGATTTATTAAACACTAATGTTTAATTTGTCTTATTCTAGAACCTACGCCAACATACAAGTAATTACGTGATAGAATGGGCAGCGAATTTAGAAAAGGCAGTCCCAGGACCCGAAGACATTGACAAGAAATCAATCTTCGTTGGTCAGCTCAATCAAGCCGAAGTAACCAAGGAATCCCTTGCTGAAAAATTCGGTCGTTATGGTAGAATTAAGGAAATACAATATGTAGCGAGAAAATTCTTGCGAGCATCAGGTATTATTTATTTTAATTATTTAATAATTTTAATTAACTTTATTTTAGCTTATTAATTAATTTTACATTCTAAGGTTCACCACGAAGTGCATTTGCGTTCATTTATTACGACGACGAGGAGGCACCGAGGAAAGCAATCGAAGCTGAAGTATGTAATTCGAAGTGATTTATGTTTCTTTGGTTTGAATATTATCCAATTAATTATTGTTTATATTTATCACAGAACAATACGAAATACTTTGATCGGACTATTCGCGTACAATATCGCGAATCCCAAGAATTTCGTCATCAGCAAATTCAATTGCTTCGTCAGCAACAGGAGATACGACGAAAAGCTTTTCAAGAATCTTATTACAACGTTATACCTAGTGGACGCCAACCTATAAGGCCTCCACCATTATCACGCGCGCAAAATTATTACGCGAGTGTTCAAAAGACCTCTATAAGTCAAGGCCGGAGAAACAGTATCATTTCAAAGGAGATACCAATAATGACAACCCCTGTCTTTTATCCACAAGTCAGCATGGGGGTTCACCAAATCGGTCCAAACAAAAACACGATGTCTGGTTCTAACACAAATGGAAAACAAGAGCCTAAAGGCAAAGGCCCAGAAGTAACTAATATGCAAAATAATACTGCTCCTAAAATGGTACGATTTACGATTTCTTTATTTAAATAGTCTTTTGTTTATTATGTGTTATTTATGACTTTATGGTTTAATAGATACAACCTGAATTGATGTATTATCCTCCTCCGACAAGCATTCCTACTTCTGTTGGAATGATTTCAGCATATACAGGAAGTCCTCGAGGTAAGGATAGATCTTCACGTTCAATTTCCTTATTGTTTATTATGAAAATAACATTTTTTATACTTTAGAATTTACAATGCCACCATATATACATACACCAGAAGGTCTCGCTTATCCGTACGCATCGTCAATGACATTTATGGGAACAATCAATCATAATAATGGAGCATCATGTGGTCACGAACCGAAGAACACCACTACATCTAAAGCGCCGTTGGCACCCAATATTTTACATTCCTACGTTCCACCATATGTTCCCGGACAACCTATTAATGAGTATGGGTTTTCTGAGGTCGTAGGACATTCAACACAATATTGTGGTGTGCCTATCCCAATTCAAATCACGATGCCACCACCAATGTTCTTTTATCCTTCACCACCCATGGATCCGGGATATAAAACAACATATTTACAAACATTAGAAGATTCTGCAAGTGGATACGAAGCTGATATTGAAATTAATACCCATACTGATGAAGAAAAGACTGAAGTCGGAGAAATAACAAAAGAAGTAGGTACTTCGAGCTCCAAGGTCCTTGATAACAAGGTATATGCAGACGTTGCTCAAATCTAAACAACGAACACAAGGAAATAATAATTTTTTTTTTTAAAAAAAAATAACAATGAATATTTATTATTGCTTATATTGCCAGAAGAATGTATATATATTATCGTAAAGACAAATACATATTAATCAGATGTACATATTTGTATTTTTATTTCATATAACTAATTAATTTGGGATAATTATATTAAAAGATATTTATTAAAAATATCATTTTTGGATGCAATATTTTGTAAGTTAATAAAAATATCGGTAAAATTTTATTAGTAAATTGCATATCAGATATATGTATGTTTGATTAGATAATGACGATTAGGTTGATATGATATCCGATATCTATTAGTTGTTACATCAACTGCCAAAGATCAAATTTCTCACGGGATACGGAATTATAGATTTCTTTGTCCGTGAAATTACATTACATTGAAACTGGCTACTCAAAGGAATTCTAATTCTTCACGACCTTCGCCTGCGACACAAAGTTCATATAAATATTTAAATGTACTTTTCTTTTCTATATTAGTTCTTATTGCTGCATACCTTCTTGGACAATACTCGTTATCTAAAATGTCAAAAGAGGAAGACCGACGTGTTTTGTTGCCTACTAATGTAAGGCCAACTCACTATACTTTGACTATCACTCCAGACTTGGTTAATTTCACTTTTAAAGGTTCAGAAGTCGTCAAGTGAGTTGAGTATAAGCGTTATGTTTGAAACAGTGTAGTAGTATAGTCTAATAAACAAATATTTCATACTGGCGTTATACTTAATTTACGTAATTTTTGTATGAAATATTACTAATTAAAATTTTCTTATTAAAATTTTTTTTAATTAAATATCATTAGTCTCAATATTAATGAAAACACCAGTGTTATAACTCTTCACGCTAATGATATTGAAATAAAATCTGCCAGGCTAGTAAATTCGGCCTTGAAGACCAATCAAGGGTATTAATCTTTCCATTAAAGTACTATTATTTTCACTATAAAAATTAATTTTATGTTAACGAATTGGAATTGAAATTAGTTTCAGAGCAGTAAATATTGCTAAAAATGCCGAAACCCAAACTGTTACCTTATCTTTTCCACAAGAAATTTCTGCCAAAACTACTGCTACCCTTCATATTGAATACACCGGCATTTTAGACGATAAAATGCTCGGATTTTACAGAAGTTCTTATAAGGATCAGGATGGAAAGACCAGGTATGTATCAAAATGTAATTATTATTTATAAATTTGAAAGTAACTTTTTTAAATAATTATGTTATAAAGGTATATGGCATCAACCCAATTTGAAGCAACTGAAGCTCGTCGAGCTTTTCCTTCATGGGATGAACCCGCAATTAAAGCTACTTTCGATATCACCTTAATTGTACCTGCTGAAATGACTGCTTTAAGTAATATGAATGTAGTCAGCGAAACTCGACTTGGTGATGATGGTAAAAAAGAAGTCAAATTTGCAAGAACACCGATTATGAGTACCTACGTACGATTTCTTTTATCTTAATTTTCTTTTATTAAGTATTAGAAAAATTATGAAAGAATCTTACTCAATTATATATTTATTGATGCATTACTTAATAGTTAGTTGCGTTCGTTGTTGGTGACTTGGGTTACGTTGAATCCTTTACAACTGGGAAACATAATGGCGGCAAGTCTGTAACGGTTAGAGTATATGCACCTAAAGGCGAAGAACGACATGGTGATTTTGCATTGAAAATAGCAACAGATACTTTAGAATATTTCGCAGAAGGTTAGGAAAAAGTTGAATATTATCGCATTAAAATTCGTATTAATCAATGCTTTAAATATTTTAGTATTTGGCATTCCATATCCTTTGCCAAAATGTGATATGGTTGCAATTCCGGACTTTGAAGCGGGTATGATAGGATCGTCTTCTTTGAGAAATTAACTATTTACCGATAATTAAACTCACATCAATATCATCAGGTGCTATGGAGAATTGGGGTCTGATAACTTATCGTACTACCGCAGTTCTTTACGATCCAAAGGCATCTGATGCGAAATTCAAGCAACGTATTGCATATACTGTATCCCATGAATTGGCACATCAGGTATTTAAATTTAAAAAGTATTCTTTTTCAAACAAACAGCGTTTTTCCGCATAATTCATATGAATTTATTTTTAAAGTGGTTCGGTAATCTTGTAACTATGGAATGGTAATTAAATATTATAAAACTATTATTTGTTGGCCGTTTTTAGACAATTAAAGATTATCATTAAATTTTATAGGTGGACTGATCTTTGGCTCAACGAAGGTTTCGCTACATGGGTCGGATATCTTGCAGTTGATAAATTATTTCCCGATTGGGAGATATGGAATCAGTACGTTAAATTATATCTTCAAAGTCGTAATTTTTGTGTTAAATATTATATTAAGGAATCTATTTTTATTGCAGATATGTCACTGAAGGATTTCAGCGAGGCCTTCAGCTCGATGCCTTAAGATCTTCTCATCCTATTGAAGTTCCTGTAAATGATTCCAGGTAATTTATAATGTTATTAAGTGTTAGTATTTATCGTTTGTCGTAGTTATTGATCATTCTTTCACTGTTTATTTGAATGTCTCTTATTAGTGAAATTCATCAGATTTTCGATGCCATTAGTTATTATAAGGGTGCGAATGTAATTCGCATGTTAAGTGCCTTCCTCGGGGAGAAAGTGTTCTTATCCGGTGTTAAACGATATTTGATGCGTCATAAATTCAGTAACGCAAGTACCGATGATTTATGGAAAGCATTGACAGAAGAGAGTGGCAATGATGTTAGTAAATTCATGACATTATGGACAAAAATGGCCGGGGTAAGTATAAATAAGATGATAAAATACATCGTTCAATATTGAAGCACGATTTTAGTCATTTACTAATTAATCATATTATAGCATCCGGTATTAACTGTGGAAGAAACAGGAAATACTCTGAAAATTCGACAGTGTCGCTTCCTTTCATCTGGAGTTGCTAGTCCTGAAGAAGACAATACCGTATGGTGGGTGCCTCTTGGCGTTGATCTTGGGCCAACTGATACTCAGCAAGACATTGGGTCCGTTGTCCTTACACAGAAAGAAATGACATTAGTATTGCCTGAAAAATATGACTTTTATCAACTTAACGCACGTAAAACTGGTGTTTTCCGTGTAAATTACACTCCCGAACGATTGTCTAAATTAGGACAGGCTGTTAAAAAAGGGTTGCTTGGGACTAGCGATCGTATTGGAATAATGGCTGATGCTGGTGCTTTGGCAGCTAGTGGTTACGGAAAAACGAGTGGACTATTAAATTTCATTAAAAATTTTGAAGATGAAGAACAATACATGTGGGTTAATAATATTTTTCTTATTATTTACTATAACCAGCTTTTGACAGTAATCAGTAATTTATTACATATAATTTATTAACTTTAATGATTTTAATAGTGTATGGTGTGAAATTAATTCTCGTCTCAGCAATCTACTTAATGTTTGGTTCGAACAACCGGATCATATTTATCAAGGACTTTTAAAATTCCAACGTCAATTAGTTTCTAAACTAGTAGCAAAGCTTGGATGGGAATATTCGGATAATGACGATTATTTGACAACAATGTTGAGATCACTTGTTATTAAGATGGCTGGTAGAGCTAATGATCCAGAGTATGTTAATTTGAATAATCTTAAAAATTATTTGTAATTTTATTTCAAATCTTATTTATGTTCAATTTATTGTATATTTATATTTTAGCACTGTTAAAGAAGCTCATCGAAGATTTCATTCCTTTACTAAACGAAATGAAGAATCTGCTTTACATCCTAACATTCGTGGTGTTGTTTTTGAAATTGTTCTATCTTATGGTGGCGGAAATGAGGAATTTGATTCTATATTGAAATATTATAGTGAGGCAAGGACAGCCGATCAAAAAGTAGTAGCCTTAACTGGACTTGGTTTTGCTCAGAGTGATGACTTGATTCAACGAGCATTAAAATTCTC
The DNA here is from genome assembly GCA_021464525.1 of Rhizophagus sp. LPA8_4_AMF. Taxonomy (NCBI): domain Eukaryota; kingdom Fungi; phylum Glomeromycota; class Glomeromycetes; order Glomerales; family Glomeraceae; genus Rhizophagus; species Rhizophagus sp. LPA8_4_AMF. The sequence continues at coordinate 6,043 of JADRCO010001554.1, read as the reverse complement.
TACATGTGAAGAAGTTAGAAATCAAGATATTATATACGCGTTTAATGGGTATGGTTTAATTTGTATTTGAATCACGTGATAAGTAAGTATGTCGGTTACTGAAATAACTTGGATTTTTTTAGATTACAAGCCAATCGTAAATCTCGAAGAGCTTTATGGAATTACGTCAAAGAAAATTTCTATATGGTGAGACTAATTTTTTTGATTTGGTGAGTTTCATTGTGTTATTTAATTCGTATTTAAAATACATTCTCCTGCATATTATTATTAGTTACATGAACGATATGCCAAGTCTCTTGCACTTTTCGAACATATTATTAAATTTGGCACCGAGTTATTTGCATCTGAAGATGATATTAAAGATGTTGAGAAATTCTTTTCTAATAAAAATTGTAAAGAATTTGAAAGACCATTACAACAAAGTATAGAAAATATACGTGCTAACGCAGCTTGGGTTGAGCGTGATGCAAAAGATGTTGAAGAATGGTTAAAAATTAATGGTTATATACAATAATTTATTTTGTTAAGTTACATATGTAAATTATTTTTAAATAAATTTGAAATTTCTTAAATCAGCTGATCAAATAATCAGGAATTCAGGATCAACAATATGCATCTGTCAATTGGTCCACTGATAAACTGTGTAATTGTGTAACGGTTGTATTAAGTAATAGTTGGCGTAACGAATTTTGTATATAAAGGTGTTGTGAAGTTCAATAAACGTGTTTTATTATTTATTAACTTCATTCCTTTTTTTTTTCTGAATCTTTCTTGGTCAGTACCCCAAATTATTACTAAACATTTATTTATTTTTAACGATAATATTCTAATATTAATTACTAATTTTTTATAGTATCTTTTGTTCAATATGAGTACTTTTGAACTTCAAGAAAATTACAGTTCAGATTCATCAAACGATGCTGATTATATTCCTAATGGTAATTAATTAATGTTATTATTTTAAAAAAGTCGTTTCTTTAATACATATAAAATATTTTTTTTAAAAAAAAAGCCGATGAAATAGATACTGAAGATGAACATGAACTTGTTGATGTGGCACAGGGTGAAGAAGACATTGAACCAAATTTGATAACTCGTAGTAAACGTAAAAAATTTGAAGCTGAAATTGAAACACATAATAACATAAAGAAACAAAAGTAAGTTTATATCTCTTATTATAGAAAAAAAAAGATTATATAAATATAGTAATTATCAACTTTTAAAAATTTTGTAAATTTCTTTTAGATTTGAAGAAAAAATTTCAAAAGAATCAAATACAATTGATGAAGAACGTAAAAGTAAGATCGATGCTTTATGGGCAGAATTAAATGCAGATGATGATGATTATTCTCCTATACCAGTAAATCCTGATAATAATTTAGTAAATGATAAAAGCCTCCTGAATAATAAATCTGTTGAAAAGAATGTCACTGACAAACAAAAGGTTTATATAAATTTCATTCAAATTATATAATATTTCATAAAATATTTATTATATGCACATATATAATATTTTCAATAATATTTTAGTTACCTATAACTAAAGTTCCAATATCAACAAATATGATTACAATTACAAAAACTTACAAATTTGCCGGCGATATTATAACGTAAGTTTATTTTACTATTATTACGATTAATTTTTTGAAAAAAGAGACTTAGCATTAATATAATTTTTCTTATTAAGAGAACATAACCAAGTTCCTGAGGGATCAGAAGAAGCAATTGCATTTCTAGAAGGACAAAAAAATGACAATGAAGTTTCCAAAGCATGCAATGAAAAATCAAATCCTATCTCATCAACATCATCAAAAACTTTAAGTCCACTTTCTACTGTTATTACTAAATCATCAAATCTTAAAAAAGTTAAATCACCCCTTCCAAAAAATAATAGTAGTAATAGTAGTAATAAATTTGGTAAATCTAAGGTAAGTCTTGAACAACTTGCCAATACACTTAAAAAAAAACCAACAAAATTAAATACTTTGGAAAAATCAAAAATGGATTGGAAAAAGTATGTTGAACAAGAACAAATTGTTGACGAACTAAAATACTATAACAAAAATGGGTAAGAAAAGTATAAATTTGTTGTTAAAGTAGATTTGGACTATTTAATTAATTGTAACTTTTTTCTTCTTATTATTATTAGGTATATTGAAAAACAAGAATTTTTACAACGTGCATATGAAAGGCAAGAATCTGAAATAAGATCATTAAGAAAAGATTCAAGAAATAAATAAATTTATTCTATTTTTTTTTTGTTTTCACAATTTGAATTGTTATTTTTCTGCTGAATATTATTATTTAGCCAGTATAATATGTAGTGGACTTTAATACCAATATTAATGGAAAATAATAGTCAAATAAACCAGGTTCTTAAAAAAAAAAATAAAAGATCTTTAAAATCATTTTATATTTTAGAATTACCAAAGTTCTTTTTAATTTTTTTTTAAAATGTATATACAGTATAAATAAATCCATTTGATTTAACGGCTTTAGCAATAGTAATTATATCAGTTTGACTTACTAATAAGGCCTTACCAATTTAAACAATTTAAAAAATTCTTTTAATATAATCTTTCCTTTATTTAAACTAAAAAATCAATAGTAAAAACATAATGTTATATGACAAAAAGGTATTATTAAATAATACATTCTATTTTTACAATTGTTTTACACTTTTTTTTTTCTGAAATTTTTATAATTTTACTGATTATTATTTTCCTTTCTTTTATTTAAATTTGCTTTTTTTTCTGCAGCACGTTATACTTTATTAGAGTTAATGTAATTTACAAATTGTGAAAAATGAAAATTATCTATCTAATGTAATTAAATATAACATCACCTGTCATTTCAAAGAAACCCCATATGTGTACTGTCAGTGGAATCTTATTCCTATATGGGTAGGAGTGTGAAATTACAACCAAGCCAGTGAACCATCCTATAGTCAATGGAATCTGATGTCCAAAGACCTGCTGCACTGCAAATTTTATAACTCCTACTGACCTTTCAAAATGATAATAAATGTATACTGCTAATTTACAAAACCACATTATCACCTGCATATGATTTTTAGAGTAGAAATTCCAAAAAATAACACAGTAGTCAATCACACAGAAAAGGAATCCTTTAGCCAATTACATGGTAATATAGTTAATTCTTTTACTGTCATATACAATAAGTTTAATAAATCCATCCATAATTGTTGATTTGATTATTGTAGATAGGATTCCAATCAAAAATGAATGCAAATAAAACCAAAAGCTTCATACTTTTCAAAACAAATTAATAAATAGGTTTAACAAATATACCTAAGAAAATTCTATAAAAAAGTAAAAAATAACAAAAAGAAAACAAGAAAAAATAAAAATAAAATAAATTTTATATGAAAGAAAAAAATAGAAAAATATAAGACTAAAATTAAACTAATGATACCATAACAAATTGCTCTTTTATTTTATCCTTCTCCTATCATAGCGTAAAAACCCATCCAAAAATGAGCTGTAAATCTATTCACATATCAAATTTAAAGGTATTACATAGTAAAGTAACTAAAGTTTTATTTAGAGTTGAAAAGATCTATGATTAATTGTTTAACCAATAAGGGCTGAAATCTAAAAACCAGTTAAAGTTATACACATCATATGAGAATTATTATTATTGATTTTGTGTATGAAAATTATCTTTGTATATGATAATATATGCCAAAAATGCATTTAAATTAAAATCAAAAGAAGGCTTAGCTTGTGATGTAATACAACTTTCTAAATAAAGCCAACTAAGTAAATACATCCTTTTAGAAAAAAGGGATAAAAGAGAGATATAAAAAAAAGTAGAAAAGAAGGTGATAAAATCAAAAAAATATCCAAAAATCTTTCAAAGTCAATAATCACACATTTAAAAAAAGTTGTTCATAGATGTGTTGGTTTATCTACTATTAGCTTTATCTAACCATTCAACTAAGAGGTAATAATATGTGAGACCGTTGGTATAGTCACTAATATTGTTTAGAAATTAAATAAAGTCCTTATTTTTCAGAACTTCTCAAACTCTTTTCATATTATATTATCTAATAATAATACTTAAACTTGAAAGACATTATACTCCATAATATATTTGCTTAGAATAATAACTTATTGCTATAGATTAACTTGTCAACCTGAAATAAAATCTAACAAATAGTTTGCTGAAGCCTATAAAGAATAAACCTTAAGTTTATTAATTAAAGAAGATAAAATAATAAAAAACAGTATATATTAAAAGTTTAAAGTATATTTATTATAAAAAAAATAAAGAAAATTAAGGAAAAAATAAAATTTTTTAATGAAAAAATATCAGTAAAAAAATGGTCATGAATACGACCAGCTAAATTTGCTTTCTAATTTAACTAATCATATTAAATTAATATACTTTTAAATTGGTAAAATCAAAGAAATAATTTTAACTATTAATTTTATAAATTAATTTATACATATATAATTTTAAATAAAAAAGTTATAAATTCTGAATTTCTGATATTATTTATTTATTTTACAGAATCACAGATTTTATTAGTTCTATTAAATTCTATTTTATTCTATTTTAATATGATTTTTGCTAAATTTTTTAGCCAATTAAAATTAACCAGACTAATAAATTAAAAAAATTAATGATCTAAATATTTTAAAATTGAATATGCAATATATGCTTTAATATAATTGGTTGAAAATAAATAAAATAGATTTTAAAATATGATTTTTCTACTTAATTTATACTATTTTTTAATTGGCTAAAATTAATTTAATTAAAATCAAATTAGAATAAAATAAAATAAAATAATAGGATTAGATGGTAATTAGTTCTTCAGTTAGAATTACTTGAATTATAATATATAATAAGTCAGCTAATCAATTACTATTTAATTTAATCAAATCTATTTATATTATCAAATATTTCCAATACTATTATATCTAAAATGCTAATTTAATACCATTTGTCTGTAAATGGTTAAGTACTCATTCAGATTTACAGTACTTTGAAACCAAGAGGAAACTTATAAATCATTTTATTAAATATGATATCAATTCTTATTATAAATTAATTTCAGAAATCCAATTTATATATATTTGTGAAAAAGTTATAATAAACATTAAAATAGTATTATTAAATTAGAAAATATAAAAATATAACAAGTATTTTTTAACTTTACTTATTTTGTCAAATATATATAGGAATAGATGAACCTTAATAATCCATTATAAAAATAATAATTTATTATTGTATTTTTCAAAATATTTATGTTAATTTATTTAATAAAGGAAAAACTCTCTCCAGTTCAGTTCATAATCATTTTTTTTTTTACTAATATTTTTTTTTATTTTTTCATTTTATTTTCTTTAAATAATACACTTTAAGAGTACTTTAAGCCTTTATAATACACTTTATTTTCTTTATTTTATTTTTATCTTTTATTTCTATTAACATAATTTTAGTAGCGAACTTCAACTTTTAGTTTTTTCCAACATTTATTTTACTAAGGAACAAATAACACATATTATCAAGATTTAGTGAAAAAATATGGTCTACTTTTATTAATAATAATAATAAGAGCTACCTATTATTAATATAAAGAGACTCAATGGAACTTTGGAAAATGAAGAATTTTTATATTTCCTTGGCAATACTTCAGACTATATTAGCAGACAGACATATTTTGAGTACTTAACTGAACTCTTAGATTCTTTAGCAACCTGCTCACCATGTTATAAATTCAAAATATCAATTAAAATAAGATGATATTTTAATACCTCTACCCAGTTGTTTTTCCAAAAATCCCTTTTTCTTATTTTTCTCATCATTGAATTTGGATTTCTCCTATTCTTTAATAGCAAACAATCCAAACAAAGATAATATTAAAAAAAAAACTCTTTTTCATTTCCTTGCTTTTATTTTTCAAAAATTTGTCTTTCTTTTATACAGAGGTTTTTCCTCTATGAAACTGTTTTTTTATGTATATAAACTTTTTTCTTGGTTAACTTCTGAAACTTATTGAAATATAAAGTTG